>NHNU01000003.1:1520832-1769945 GCA_002785985.1 Microcyclosporella mali | reverse complement strand
ACCGCCTGATAAGGAGGCCGGAGAGCGAGAGTGAGCAACAACAGCAACAACAACAATATTGAAGCGCGGGCTGGAAAGGATGAAAGCTTGGCAGTGAACACCCGAATAGGCAGGGACAGCTGCATGAACGCGCTCACCTCAGCACCTCAGGCTGTCAGAAGAAGAAGATCTGCAGGTATCGCACGAAAAGGAGGGGTCTATGGGACCCTGGACATACCATCAACGCGACTTCACCTCCTAGAATCATGAGAATGGGAGCGGATTATGATGGCTTGATAATGATATTGATTCGATATTGCATATTGCACATCTGTCTGCTCTCTTCTTCTTCTCTTCCTTCCAAGGTGTCCCCCGCCCTCATCATGGGCAATTCGCTCCAAGGCGATCCTTCGTCGCTTCGATCGAGAATTTTCTCGTCGAACGGTGATGTGCCGACTTCGACGGCCACACCGCTATCTCGTTCCCACTCTATGAAACACTCGTGACGACCTTGTGTGTCTCGTGAAAACTATGTTTGCTTCTCCAAATTTCATGACGGCGTTGGGCGTCCATGTACCATTCCCATTGAAAAAAGTCGCAGAATTGGTATCTTGATCGCGATACCTCCCATTCCCTACCGTTGGCCGGGCGAAAACTCCGATCCCGTGTCCTCGCGCTTCTGGGTATATCAAAATTGCCGCAATAGTTCTGTAAAATTGATTACAGACTCGAGAAAGTGCCGACGCTCAGGTCTGGTGCTCTCAGGGCGTTCCGTGTGAGGATGAGTCGCTTGACGGGCTTCGTCCAGACTTCTCAGCCATTCGACGGTGCTCGCTGGCAGCCAGTGCCAAGCTGTTGAGCCCGTTTGACAAGCCGGGAGACGGGTAGCTGTAGTGGAGAGTGTCGGGATCTATCATCGGCGCTGTTGGTGCGAATTCCAGCGAGTTTGCAAAGCTTGATCGCTGAAGTGTCGGGCGCAGGTTGAGTTCAGGCATAGCCATTGGCAGAGCCGGGACTGGGCCAGTGTCGATTACGTTGTTAACGTAGTATGGTCCGGTCGCCATTAGAAGTGACTGATCGATGGGAATCTGCTGTGGCTGCGTCTGAGCCTGAACAGCCTGTGCGACCTGCTGCGCCTGCACGACCTCGGCCTGATTGGCAAGCTCCTGCTGAATTGCAGCCTCGATGATGGGCTCGGGCTTGACGTTCGTCTTCTTCGTGGGCGCCTTGGTGGGCTTCTTGACTTTGGCGTCGTCGCTAGTGCGTGAGGAGGAGCCACGACCATTCTGGTGCGTTCGTCGATGCTGCTCCATGTTGTCCTTGCGCGTGAACGCCTTGTTGCATTCCGGGCACAGCGCGTCTTTCTTGCCTGTGTGCTTCTTCGCGTGGCGAGCGGCGTGGCCTGACGTCGTGAAGAAGTCGGTGCAGCCCACCTGTTTCGCCATGGGACAAGGATATTGGTTCTTCTTGGGCTGCGACTTGCTGTTTGATGGCGCAGACGTGGTGGACACGCGAGACGGCTCGGACGCGGGCGAGTCAGATCCAGTTGGCTGAGACTGTTGCTGCTGTTGCTGGTGCTGCGGTTGTGGTATTTGCTGAGGCTGTGGAACCAATTGAGAGGGCATCGGGTAGGCAGACGGCATGCTCGCGCTGGGGTCTGGAAGTGGTGGGTATAACGAGTTGAGCGGGTCGTCCATCTTGGCGTGTGGTGTACTGGAGAGATAGTAGTGCTGCTGTGCCTGCTGCTGCTGCTGCTGCTGCTGTTGTTGTTGTTGCTGCTGCTGCTGCTGTTTATTGGCAGGCCAGGCGCGAACGGCCTGGTCGAAGGTGGTGTATGATGGCGTCAGAGGCGAGGGCGTGGAGAAGGTGCGACTGTCGCTCGAGCCACTGCGGATGAGTTGGGGTGTTTGGGGTGAGAGACTCGGGGTGGAGCTGGCGCTGCAGCTGGATGTGCGTGAGTGTGCGGAGGATGATGAGAAGAGCGGCGGGAGCTGGATTTTGGAGGAGGGGAGCGCGGCAGCGACGTCACTACTTTCGTTGAGTAATGAGATGATTCTGCCGCTGGCGTTACGACCGTCCATTATGCGAGAAGAGCCAGCTTGTCGAGGCCTTTATGAGGCAGACGGAGTGAATGGGCGCGGCTCGGCTGTGAGCAGGTTGCGCTTTGCAAGTGAATGTGTGCAAAGTGAGCTTTGTTGCACGCGCGTGGGGAGGGATTGGGCGAAGGTTGCTGAAGCGATACAACAGCCACAGTGTGTGAATTCCTCGTGTAGGATAGCAGTCGTCGTCGTTGTCGTCGTTGTCGTCGGCCTGAGACAGTGGCACAGTGGTAGTGGCAGTTGGTGGTAGCAGTGGACGAGCAGCAGAGGGTGTGGCAGACGGGCGTCAAGCAGGGGACTCAAACGGGGTTATAGCGAGAGCCAGCGCGTGGGCAGCAAGTGCAGACTGGGATGATGGACGCCCGAATGCGGTGCAGAGCTACAGGGCAAGCGACGGCAGACAGGGAGTGGCAGAGAGGCAGTAGTGCTGTAGTCAAGGCAAGGCAAGGCAAGGCAAGGCGCAGACGGGGAGCTCATCAATAATCTCTCATATCCGGGAGCAGGCCGAGGGGGTGTGCTTTGGGTGCATGCAGGTTCGACATGTCTGGTGTTACCCTGGTCGTTGGACAGACCCAGTCGGACAAGTCCATAATCAGCTTGCACGATTTTAGACTTTGTCCAGATCGACGATTGCGAACGAGTCCAGGGTCGGAGGCAGGCCCTGAGGCTTCCACGCTTTCAGCCCTGGACTTTCTCATGTGCCACCACAGCTTCCCCTCGCGACAATGTATCTGTACTGTACGCGCCTGTTCGCCTGCACGTCCTTTTGAGAGACAGAGAGAGCTTCTATCAGAGCAGCATCTCTCGCTCATTTCCCTCGATCCTGACATCTGCACGCATCGCCCTGTTGCTGCTGTCGCGCGACGCAAGAGGATTTCCGCCGTGAGCCGCCAATGCTCACTAGCCTGATCATGCACTCTCGAGATCGCGATCGCAGCGCGTCATCGGAGAGGCACAGGTGGCTCACACGAAACACGCTGCTCCGATCTGGCATATAATATCCAGCCTTCGGGGACTATGCTGCGCTGCGGATCCTCTTCGGTGGGCGTGCGATGATTGTGATCCTCACGCTATGCTGACTGCCGCATCTCATCTCTTCTTCCGTCGGCTTCTGTAGACCTGCGTGGCCTCGCTTCACCGCACCGTTATGCTTTGCATGCAGAGTTTCGACGTTCGTGGCACCCTGTGTATCCCTGGACGTGGATGCGACAAGGATGAGACTGCACCACTGTGCGTGACTCACGAGTCAGCTTCCGAGTACGGGTCCTTTGGTGCAGAACTTCTCGAGTCTCATCTCGTCCACGACATCGTCCAACTTCAGACCTGAGAGCTGGAAGTGTCGCAGAGCCAGCTGCCGACGGGGATGCTCAGCCACGTCCTTCCCTGCAGGTGGCTGGTGAATGATGACTGGCGCGACGCCTTTTCCTGCAGAGCTAGGTCGCGTGGGCGGCTAAAGGACTCCCCTCTAATCTTGCGATCATTTGTGAGGGTCTTCTCCTCACTCCTCCTCCTCCTCCCCTTCTCCGCAAAGCTGCCTGTGGGCACATCGTTACCACACCTTCTCGCTCTACTTCAGTAAAACCACGGGAAGCGCACACTTCACTCGGCGCTGCGACTTGTCACGACCTTGGGAAGAACCATTCAAGCCACTGGAGCTCCGGGCCGAAGGTGAGTAGTGGTTCTCCAGGTTCTCACAAGCGACGCAGCGCCAGCGGGACTCGAGAGACTCTCCAATCGGAGCAGGGGGCGGAGACATATCCGTCAGGTGAAGTCTTAATCGACACAATCGGCGATCTCTACACTCTCCCGCGGACGCACGCTTCCCACGCCTGTACTAGGTTGCTAGTATACACGAGCACCCGCGAGTCTAATAACATATTAAGTTCACCTGCCATGGTGCATCTTGGCGTCGTGCGAGTCGTGTCAGGTTACTCGGGCGCATGTGGCTGTGGCCGGCGCCTCTCTTCACGCAAAATCTGCACCAGGTCTTCACAAAACTAACAGCGCACAGACGCAGACTTGACGTCAATGCAAGAATCATAGTCTTATGTATGCCGACAGCAGCTTGGAAAAATTGCGATCTCGATTCTGCTGCTGGACAGGCGGTGTCTCGCGGATGCGCCGATATAGCTGAGGCAGTCGTGTGTGGTGGATCTACAGTCCACGTTGTCAGCACTCGCCAGGTCGTGTTGCCATGGACATGATGCGGACGTGTGTATGTCATCCATATGAGTGTACTGGTCTAATGAGGTATAATAATAAGGTAAGATGTATGGATGGATGTGTAATGGTATGAGGTACCAGCAGTGTGGTTTGGCTCATGGACGAGCAGCGGCACCTCGGTTAGACTTCCAATGCGGCTCGAAGCGGCAGGTTGGTAGGTTCAGAGGGCAACGAACAGCGCTCGGCTCATGATAGTGACATCTGAAGTTTGGGCCACCCCCGTTAGCAGAGCCGCACGAAGTATTTGATAAACTCATCTTCGATCTCACAGACGCCGAGACGCGCGACCTCTCCAAGAGCTCTCTAGGTTGCTTGGTACCTTCGCCCGCCAGAGCTATCCACCTCTGTTGGCTTCCCCTCCCTGCATAGAACGCGAGGAGCAACCAGAAGGGGGTCCCGCCTACCCAGAATGCACAAGGGCTCCCGTCTCATTCGTCGCGATACAATCTATAGATCTGAAATCCAGCATACGAGAGAGGAACTAGCATCGATGAGCTATTGACCCGTTGGAGACAGCTCCGCGCCACGGGTATTGCCAGGCAGCTTTGCGCGCTCGCAGGCGATGAGTCCGCTCATCTCACTCGCCTGACCGCTGTGTCGACCAAGCTGGAGCTCGAAAGTGTAATGAGTACATTCGAGCTCATGTGCGCTGACACTTCCATGTCCGGCTGTACGGCGGCTCGAAGCCGTATCATAGAAATGGAGCTGGGAGGGGTCAGGTCAGTTTGAAACGCATCTCCTCTCACACACGTTCGGAGTCGGTGGTCGTCCCATTCCTCCATGCTCCCACACACAAGTCCGGATGCCAACAGTCGTTGTCCCAACTTGTTCCTCCAGCGGCCACGAGGCAGGCCCAGTCAGACAAAAGAGAATAGAAGTACACTTCCCCCATGGCATGGACCCTAGTCTTCGATCAAGTTGAGAATCATTGTCCGGCCTGAGCTCCGTCTTCACAGACAGGGTCCATCAAGGGACATTTTCTATTGAGGCAGGGACTCTTTCTCTCTCCCGTGAGTTCAGGGCTCAACGTTAGCGGTGGCTGAACGTCTACACGTCCTTCTCCGACTGCACAAGCTTTGACTGCCCGACGCTGATCAGTGGCTGTCATGATGTACACCATCGCTCGATCGCTACATATGCGGTGCGTGACTTTGTCCAACAAATCCTTCGCCGAATATCAGCAGTGCTGTGATAAGCCTGTGCTGCTTGTGATGAGCGGCTGTAGTGCCGAGCGCTCGACCGCCACGAAGCCTTCAATTCATGCATCGGGATCTGACCCGTCCTTATACATGTCCCAGTCTGATTATTGAGCTCTCCTTTAACCAAAGAATTTCGAAACTCTCGTCAGCATACGTATCTCGGCCGCAGTAGAACCGGTGTTTCAAGCTCTCTCTTTTGCGCTGGCGGCCCAGTCGTGAACTGACTCATGCCATTCAATGCTATTGGTGCGGCGAGTCAAAAAGGCGAGACATCCGACATACATACATACATGTAGCTACAAGGTTCGAATGTGCCCGAGTCAGTGCTCCGCGACTTTGCCAGGTCCTGCAACCTCAACACGAAACTGTCCAAATGAAAGCTCTTCAATCGACCGTTTCTTGTCTCGCCTCGAGACTGATTGCGGTGTCATGAGTTTGTCCCTGTTTGCTCTCGATCGATTCTTCGCATATACCGGTCTTTTGTCGTTCTTTCTCACGGAGCTGTGATGCTCGTGACATTTGGTGAGGTGAGCAGCGAGTACTTTTGACTGCAACAGAGTCAAATTTTCGTGCAGAATGGTCATGATTTCCACTTCGTTCTTTGGGTGTGAGAGTGAAGGGCACTACAGCGCAATACCAATTCTCTGCGGAAAGCTCAACTTGGAATCACGCATGCACGTACATTCATTGCAGTATGCCTCTCTATCTTCCCCCTTGGGATGTGTGATGCGAAGGGTAGGTGTGTAAAGTTATCCCTTGTCAGTGTCAAAGAACAAAATTCTAGCTTCGGATTGATCCTTTCACTTTTGTCTGTGACCGATTACAGACGCTATGGTCTGCTTTCGGCAAGAGGCATATTAGATTGCAGAAAGGAGGCATTCGCAACGTCTCCATGTGGGGGCCGGTAGTGAGAAGCTTTTCTGTTCTTTCTTTCTTGCTCTCTTCTTGAAAATCAGAGGGTTCCTGATTGTGTCGAGGATGGCCATGTGAGATGTACTCCTCTTTCTTAGGAACACAGTCCGTCGCTCACGCGGAACGAAAAGAGGCCAGGTCTCCAGATTTTCCTGACGAAGTTGGTAGATGGAGGAAGACGGCCGAGCAAGCTGTCTCTTTTTTGTATTATCCTTTTTCCCTAGAGACGGAAGTGGCATTGTCGTGGCACTGTTTGGATAGTGACATTAAAGAATTGTCGAGCTCAGAGGCATAGTCCTCCTCGGCATCGTTGTTCGTGACAGACTTCCAAGGTTTTTTTCAATAGCTCTGCTCCTTTGACGCCGTACAACAACTACGACGCCAGGACGCCAGAAATACTCACATTCCTTAGCAGGCCACGCACCAGAGAAAGGGTGTCCGGTTTTTTGGTTGCGTGACGGCGTGGAATTGACCACGACGAGCAGGCTGCGTCTATACAGCAGGCCGAATGTGTCCTATGGCAGAGATTGGAACGTATACTTGAAAGGCGTGGATATGGGGTTCGTCTTTCTCCCTGCAAAGATCGCAGAAGGAGCGCATCTTCGCTCCACATGCCGAGGTGCTGGAACATCGATCAAGGTCGTCCTGGATCATTGGAGAGTGGCCCGTTTGTCCCGGAGCGATGGAGACACCCGGAAATACCTGAGTTTGCAACTTCACAGTCGCTTTCATATGACCAGACGCGTGATTTGCTTCTACAGTGTTGTCCATACTTGTTGTACCAGTCAGTTTCTGAACGCTCGCAAGTGTCTGGTGGAACGTCACACGAAATGCGCTACAGCCAGAATCAGCATATTTCCTCCTGCACTGTCAGAATGTGTGCCAGCGACTCGTTGGGGGTAAGAACCCCTCCCAAACAGGAGAGCCATTCTTGGCTGCATTTCGTCAATCAATGCTGCCACATGTTGGATCACATCATCGACGGATGAGCTTGAAACCGCTCACTGAGAGACTCGAGAGTAATATGATCATCAATTATTTGTTCCTATACCTAATACACTGCATCGGCGATCGAGCTTCCTGATATCATTCGCAGCATGAAGATCAACGCCCAAAGAATGCCGCAAACATGTCGTGCCAACTTCGTCAGGGCCATCAAACATCAATCATATACGTGCTCAAGCAGAATTGAATCGTTACTTGGCGTGCCCGTTCGCATGTCCGTTTAATCCCTTGGCCTGCTTTTCAGCCTTCAACTTTGCGAGCTCCTGCTGAACAGCCTTGTCGAGGCGTGTTTTCAGCTCTGGTCGGTATCCGCATGCAAACAGAATCTCTAACCAGACGAACAGAGGTGCCAAAAAGATAGCTTGAACGAGGTTGTCCAACAGGGCTGGCGCGCGGCCCTCGTAGACTCCGTGGCCAATGAACTGGATCAGCCACGAGAATATATGTATTCCGACGGCAATGTAATTGGCTTTCATTCCGTAGGTCTCGGTGAGATGATTTGCGTATGCAGTCGCACTGATGAGGAGTGGTGCCAGCATCCCACCTGCGACGGGTTCCATCAGAATGTATAACGTGGAATATAAAAAGCAGGCGATTACGCCGATGTTAGGTGGCAGATATGGAATTGTGAGCCACTCTGGGATCGGTATCGCAGGGGAGTTGGTTCCCTACATCGTATGAGCGTTGCGGATGTGGGAATCGCCTAGGTTGTAAAACGTACGAAAAGAAAGCCCGTGAGTAAGAGTATCGGCACGAATATGATGTGAATCCCGATGTTCACCTGCGATATTGATAAGTTGGCAGGACGACGAAGCTATCAAGCTTTCATACCGGATCGTGATGATATGATCCATACTGTCAGAGTCGTCAGTGATGCTCGTCGTGAACAACTGGGATGGTACGCACAAACAGCAGCTGTTTCTCAAGGTTCAACGCCATCTTGGCGGAGTGTCGTGATGCTGGCCGTGGCGTGGAAATTCGTTGCAGGGATGTCAAGCAGAGCAACAAGGAGCAGTAGTCTGAGGACAGCGATACAGAGCAGTCGAGACACGAAGTTGGAAATATGTATGTACAGTTAGGCGGAGGTGATGGTGATGATGTGGATGGTGTGAGCAGAAGTTGAGTTGAAGTGTCGTCGCCCGTCCGCGTCGGCTCGATTCGGATTCTGGCAGACCTGCCTGGCCCGAGCGTCCGCCAAGATGAAGACTTTCGCCTCGAAGCTGTCTCCTTCACACCACCCCGACACCCCTTCTCCGCTGTACCCATCACAATTCCATCCGCAGAGTCGGCGGATATCATCAGCGCTCATTCACCTCGACCTCTCGCACAATGTTCAGAACCGCGCTCCGGACGAGCGCCCGCGCGGCCGTGTCCGCCAGCCGGATCTCGCAGGTTCGTAACAACTCCTCACGGGCGCCCGGCAGAGCTCCAATGCCATCCGAGATGGGTGCCGGCGAGCTCGACAGGCCTGTGACTCCTCCAACGTCGCCTCCTTCAGCGATATGGAAGCTTCGTAGGCTCTGTAGAGACATGCCTGCCAGCTCCGAGGCGTTTCAGGGACAAGCGCGCTAACATCACTTCTTCACCTACAGCCACGAACAGCGCCTGCTGTTGCCAACGCCTTCACCCGCAGCTATGCCGCCGACACCAAGGCCTCTCCCACCGAGGTCTCCTCTATCCTTGAGCAGAGAATTCGTGGCGTCCAGGAAGAGTCTGGCCTCGCCGAGACCGGACGTGTCCTCACCGTCGGGTACGAGCACAGCGCATTGGAAAACGTTGGGATAACACATCGAGGCTAATTCGTGGATGAAGTGACGGTATTGCACGTGTTTACGGCATGAGCAATGTTCAGGCTGAGGAGCTGGTCGAGTAGGTGGCTCTCAAATTCATTGGCACATCGGGACTGACATCCTCGAAGGTTCGCGTCCGGCGTCAAGGGCATGTGCATGAACCTCGAAGCCGGCCAGGTCGGTGTTGTGCTTTTCGGTTCCGACAGACTTGTCAAGGAAGGCGAGACTGTCAAGCGTACCGGAGAGATTGTGAGTGCTGCCCTGCTTCGCTGCCCTGTGTAAGGCTGGCACTAACAAACGCCTAGGTCGATGTCCCAGTCGGTATCGAGCTCCTTGGCCGCGTTGTTGACGCCCTCGGAAACCCAATTGACGGCAAGGGCCCAATCAAGACCAGCGAGCGACGCCGTGCTCAGATGAAGGCTCCCGGTATTCTGCCTCGCCAGTCCGTCAACCAGCCCGTACAGACCGGACTCAAGTCCATTGACGCCATGGTACCCATCGGCCGTGGTCAGCGTGAGTTGATCATTGGTGATCGTCAAACCGGCAAGACAGCTGTCGCTCTTGATGCCATGCTTAACCAGAAGCGATGGAACAACACCAGCGACGAGGCCAAGAAGCTTTACTGCATCTACGTCGCCGTCGGTCAGAAGCGTTCCACCGTTGCCCAGCTTGTCAAGACTCTCGAGGAGAACGACGCCATGAAGTACACCATCATTGTCGCTGCCACCGCCTCTGAAGCCGCTCCTCTGCAATACATTGCTCCGTATGTGAAACATGAAATGCTCAGGCTATTCCACCGCCCATGATTTGTGCTGACGTTCCCTGCAGTTTCACTGGTTGCTCCATGGGAGAATGGTTCCGTACGTGCACCCAATGAGCAGCAGTCGCTATCCTGTGATCTCAACATGCTGACTTCCTGCACAGGTGACAACGGACGCCACGCCGTGATTATCTACGACGATCTCTCAAAGCAGGCCGTCGCTTACCGTCAAATGTCTTTGCTTCTTCGTCGCCCACCAGGGCGTGAGGCCTACCCTGGAGAGTATGTAATTCGTCTGGGAATCAATATAACGAGCACATACTGACTGCATGACAGTGTCTTCTACCTCCACTCTCGTCTCCTCGAGCGTGCCGCCAAGATGAACGACAAGCTTGGTGGTGGCTCCCTCACTGCTCTGCCTGTCATTGAGACCCAGGGTGGTGATGTGTCCGCCTACATTCCTACCAACGTCATTTCCATCACCGACGGTCAGATTTTCTTGGAGTCCGAACTGTTCTACAAGGGTATCCGACCAGCCATCAACGTCGGTCTGTCTGTCTCCCGTGTCGGCTCCGCTGCTCAGCTCAAGGCCATGAAGCAAGTTGCCGGATCTCTCAAGCTCTTCTTGGCCCAGTACCGTGAGGTCGCTGCTTTCGCTCAGTTCGGTTCCGATCTCGATGCTGCTACCAAGCAGACCCTCTCCCGTGGTGAGCGTCTGACTGAGTTGCTCAAGCAGAAGCAGTACCAGCCCATGGCTGTTGCCGAGATGGTCCCACTTATCTTCGCCGGTGTCAACGGTCACCTCGACAGCGTTCCAGTCAGCAAGATCCTTCAGTGGGAGGCTGACTTCCTCAACCACCTCAAGACCAACGAGAGCAGCCTTACCGAGCAAATCGACAAGGAGGGTGCCCTGAGCAAGGAACTGGAGGGCAGACTGAGGGACGTTGTTGTCAACTTCACCAAGAGCTTCTCGTAAACCCCTTCACTTTGACCCGGGCCGGGTGCGGGTTTCGTGTATAATAAAAAGATGGCAAACTTGGGCGCTCGAAGGTGCAGAGAATCTTCGTGGCTCGGACTGTCACAGCGAGAGGGAAGTCGCAGCAAGCATTGTAGATACGCGAAGTACTGTGTTTCTTTTGTTCTATCTCTGATCGTGCCTGTCTTTCCAGCTGTGTATCTGGTGTCACGCGAGAACTGGCATGGTGTGGCTCGATTTGGTCACTCCTCTCGAGCTGCCCCATCATCAGAGACAACATATCTGTATTTCGAAGTCGCCACGACGCCTATTTTATCAGGATAGAGGATTCTACTGCTTGGCTAAAAGCAGGAAGAGACTTTGCCGTCACACGAGCGGGACACTCATTCCAAGTCAAGCCACACATTGCGGCGCGGGTCTCTTCACTCGAGATTTCAGCAGCTATGTCAGTCAACCTTCTGGGCTCTTCGTATAGCCAGACCAACAACGAGAGCCCGCGTGCTGTCTCTCGTCGATGGACACACCGCTGATTTATAAGACGGCCTTGGTTGTGTCACGCTCTTCCTGAGACATGGGCGCTCGAGTACTGCTCCGAGTTCACACCTGCACGGGAACACATGTCCCTTCCATGTCACACGACAGCATGATCTGTCCTGCCTGGATTCCGTTCCAGGGAATTCGACGAGGAACTTCAAATTGCTTGGCTCAGAGCCGAAGGCCTGGCCTAAAGCTGAAAAACCGAAGGCGTGCTTCTGTCCGGCCTGCATTACCTCCCTGGAATGTGGACGATCAAACTTCATCTTCACAGCCTATGAGATCCCTGAGCTGGCATGAGACGGTGTTGTAGTGCTGTTTGACTCAAATTCCAACACGATGTGGCGGCCAGCTAAACGACCGACTGATTGCGATTCTGCGCCTGGAGGCAGCGGCACAGCAGGAGTCGCTCCGCTGTGCCACAGAACGGTTGCTGTTTTGCGGCTGTAGGCGTAACTGCCATCCGCCTAAGATTGGACCTTCTGCATGAGCTGACGGGTGTGATCGGTCTCGTTACAGGTATTTAGGGGGAGTGCTGGTGTTCTATAAGATGCTATTCGCCTCGACTGCAGACTCGGGAACCTTGGACTGTTCTGAGGGTAGCCTTCTTCTATAGCCGTTTATCGGCAATCTGCGTATCAGTCTCTCAATCTTGGAACTCAATGTGCCATTAGGATGGGAGCGCGAACTCACTTCGTGCTGACAAACGCAATCGAAGCAGAGTTCTATCGTTCCTCGACTCTTGGGGTGGAGCCTTCCACAGCGACCATGGCAAGGAGGCCTTCACGTTTCATGCAACGAGTAGAACGACAATCTCAGGCCATCAGAGATGTCTGGGGTGGGGAGCCCCAATTTGATCCACCACCATATGAGCATTCTTCGACACACGGTCCTCAGATGCGGACGGCAAGCTCTCCAATATCGGATACGTGCCCGCTGAGTCCGCCGCCGCAGTATTCGCAATCACAACAGCCGAGATATCTCTCCGTCGAGCAACTTGTCCTGCCGAACAATGCTCTTGTACTGGTAACGGGAGCGTGCGGCTGGCAAGGCATTCACGTAGCAGAGTAAGCGAGGCCCAAGGCATGAACTTTCACGTCGAAGACAATTACTGATTCTCTGTTCTTCTACGTACAGTCAGCTATTACAGCTTGGATACAGAGTGAGAGGTTGTGTTCAGGAACACAATGACTGGATGGACAAGTCGTTTGAAGAGAAGTATGGCAAAGGTACGTTCACGGCAGACACCATTTAGAGCTTACGGCTGAAGTTGCAACTCGCACAGGAAGATTTACAACTGCTCTTGTCCCGGACATGATACCGCGGGGAGCCTACGATAGTGCGATCTCCGGCTGCTTTGGAGTTGTTCATTGCGCGTCAGTCACAAGCATGGCAATAGATCCTTTTGAGGTGATCACTCCGTCAATCGCGGGCGCTCTCAATGCTCTCAATGCTCTCGAAGCCGCAAGAAAGGAGCCGCTTGTGAAGCGATTCGTATATTGCAGTTCCACAGCAGCGGCATCATCGTCACCAGAGTAAGTCAACCCAGCAGAGGTCTGTGTAGAGGTCGTCTGTGAATCCATGCTGACCGCTTTGCTCGGGTCTAGAGAGGTTCGACAAAAGGTCACGAGCGATAGCTGGAACATGTCCGCCTTCCTGGCTGCTTGGCAGGCACCACCGCACGCGGGCAATCGATGCTGGGACGTATATGCTGCCAGCAAGCTACAGACCGAGCAAGCAGTGTGGCGATGGTACAAAACCCACAGGCCTCATTTTACACTCAACGCTGGTCTGTTCAGCATCTCCCTAGATGGTCATGAGTATACTGACACCGAGTAGTTCTTCCGGGCGTCCTGATCGGTCGACAGCTCGCGCCCAAGTCCCAAGGGATTTGCTCCTCAGTCGGCTTACTCAAATCCCTTTGGGATGGCAATATCCCAAGCACACCAGGATTCATACCAAGTGAGACGAAAACTGATCTTTCCAAATCACGTACAACTGACTCTTCGTGAACAAAACAAGATCATTTCGTGGACATTCAAGATTCTGCTCTAATCCACGTGGCAGCGCTCATATTACCCAATGTCGAGAACCATAGGATCTTTGCGACGAACGTCCCTATAGATTGCAATATCGTGCTGGGACTCTTGCGAAAGCTTTTTCCATTGCGAACCTTTCCTAAAGATGTCGAGCCTGTCTGGCAAGCGACGGTCTACTCAGAGTCCGAGAAGGGTGAGGAGCTGCTGCAGAGATTGGGAAAGAAGGGCTATACGGATCTGCAGACTTCTGTGCAAAGGTGCTGTGAAGGGTTTTGCCTGTGATCGTGTGAGTGAGTGAGTAAGTCTAACTATGAGTGATACTGCTGACATTTTCATAACCCGGGCGGGAGTTTTGCATATATGTTGACTTCTTTTTGTCGTATTTATATGTGTACACATCAGCTATCGTTCGACGCTCCTAAAGGGACACTCTCGAAGCAATGCTGCAATATATTAGGGATTCGTACCTGCCTCATGAGCTTGTTTTCATTCACTCGGCAATGCTCACGCTAAACAAGGCTTTGCGTATCATTTCTAAACACCGCGAAACCCAGACAACATTGCCAGTCGACTCTGCAGAGATGTCGGGCGCCAAAATAGGAGGAGCAATACTCGACAAGCGGTCGCTGCCGCCTGATGAGCAATGGGCACCAGCACCGTCCATGCGTCCTCTGCCATCCTTACTGCCAGCGAAACGGACAAGCTCACTACCTTCCGCTGGACACGCTTCGCCCCAGACCATAACAGCAGCACCGTCGGCACGCAAACGAGCCTCCACAATCACGGACACTGGCCCATTGCCAGCAACAGCTTCGTCAGGTCTTGATTTACTGCTCGCGAAACGCATTCGCCGCGCGGACATCAGCTCTTTCACGTCTGGTCCGCCGCTCTTCGAACCTCTGGTCTTGCCTCACGCTCGAAGAAGAGATAGCGCATACCGGCCCCCTCCGGCGCACATGGCGCCTACGCCATCACCTACGCCGCCACCACCAGCATTTGTCGCCAAGCTGCCACACCTATCGATTTCACCCCAGATACCCCGGCCTCCTCCCTCTCCCTCACCCTCCATCATCCATCCCTGCGACATCGTTCCTCAAGGCCTCGACAGCGGCCTTGGTGACAAAGAAGCCATCAACAGAACCTGGACGACGCGCGCCATCGCTCAAGGCCTCCGGTACATCCACGACCTCAGGTTGCCAAAACTGCAAGATGCGGACGAGGACCCGGTACCGCGAGAGATGATGCGAGTGGTGCCTAGAGCCAGACTGCACCATCCCCTGCCGCCGCTGCCACTACCTGCACGGCAGAGCGGCAGTATGACGAGAGATGCAGAGGTGGAAGACTTCAGGGGCACAGATGGAGATTTCTGCTTAGCCTGTAGAGCTTTTGCTAATGACCATGCGGAGGGATGTGTGCTTGTGAAAGAGGGATGGAAAAGTCGGAAGGAGAGCCCGTTTTGAGGAATGGATGGGATATTTGCTGCATCAGTGTTGCTAGCTTAGTGTTGGCAAGTCAACTCGAGCCTGGTGCGTGGTGGAAGTTTGTCGGATCGAAGGCAAGGAGTCAGTGTTTACCAGGCTGAATTACCAGAAACTCCGTGGACGAGCGGCATATGATGGTCCGGACATCCAGAATCCTGAAACTCAATTACAGCGAAGCTAACAGCTTTCCCCATTCCTTCATACTTTCGTTTGCGTCCTTGAATCCGATCATCCTCAATCCTAGCCATGCCGTGACAGCGATGCTATCAACCACCAATACACCTTCCAAGCTAGCTTCCATTTCCGCCACCAGCGACGTCCCAGGCCAGTTGGTACAGGCCACAAGCACAGCCTTCGTTTCTGGCGCCACCGAGTCCCTGATGACCTGTCTGATAGAATCCACTGAGCACTTGGCGATGTCGATATTCGTAGCTGGAGGCTCAGACATACAGAGTGCTTTGTGCACTGTGTATCCTTCGTTTCTAAAGAAGCCGTCAAGCTTGGTCGTCAACTCGGGAGTGTATGGAACAGCAAGCGAGACGTCCCTGATATCGAATGCTCTGAGAGCTTCGATGGTGGCGATGGTGGTGGTGGAGCAAGGAATCCCTCCCGTGGCGTCTGTCATCGCCTTTGCCAGTCGTCGGTCGGTGTCCAGATCGCCTCCCACGAACATGCCGGATGTGCCGTTCCAGAGGATGGCGTCTGCGCCGGCATCTGCGAGAAGTTGAGCGGCAGAGATGAGAGTCTCGGTGCCGAACTGCGATCTGGAATTGGCATCTGTGCCTAGAGTGAGCACACGGATGCGGGTGAAGATGGGGATGACGTTGGCTTGGAGAGAGTTGAGAATGGAGATGGTCATTGTCTCGACGGCGGTATTTGATGAAGGGACGATGAAGCCGATCTTCTTTGCGGTATCGAGAGAGGCAATCAAGGGAGGCGCCATCTTCTGTGCTGTTTCTTGACAAGAGTGGAGAGACGGGAGCGGGAGTATGAGTTTTGATAGAAGTGATGTATGGAACTTGTGTCTGATGAGAGGCGCTGATGACCATTACTTTTGGCCGCATTCTTTGTGGGACGGATGCAGAGATGGGAGATAGGCGTAGTCGCTGTCGCCGTCGCCCAAGACATGATCGACTGGTAAGTCATATATCCGCACTACACCGTGTACAGCCTGATCATGAGACAGCAGACTAGACTAGACTAGCTCGAGACGGCAAGTGAAAGTGAGTTCTGGGTGGCGGCTGAGTTGCTTCGGTCGGCGAGCATCATGGACGACAAACGCACCTTCTCCAGTGCCCCGCGGGAAAAAAATCTCCCACAAGCAAGCAAGCGAAATGGGGACAAATGACGGTCAAAACATTCACGCGCTCAACCGTCCGCGGCGGACGGGACCCTCTGAGCAGTGAAATCCGAGCTTTTCATAAGCAGGAGACGGGCTTCATGTTGTGAAAATCGATATCGCATGCTGGCTGCTACTACGACTGCCTGGCGCACGGACTCCATCGATCATGTCGACGTCGACCTCTCTTCCTCACTCGCACCCACCACCACCACCTCCTCCTCAGCATCCTCAGCCTCCACCGTTTCCTCGTCAACCGGCCACAAATACCACCGCCACTACCACAAACCACCCCATTTCGCCCATAGACACCCGCCAACCATACATCTCGCCCTCCTCAGTAAACACCACGGCCGCCTCACAACACCTGCCGCCGCGTCCCTCCTCGCCCAAAGCACCCGCCTACTCGCCCATCACCCCCAAAGTGCAGCCCATCCTGCCCGTCAGCAACAATGGTCGCCCGGAACCCTTTCTGCCACCACCGGACAACGGAGGCACCTTCACCTTTCAGCCCCCTCCCGACAAAACTCCACAAGTCAAGAAGCCTGCGATAGCCCCGACAGAGTACATCCCGCAACCTCCCAACCAGCCCTTCTCCAGCGAAGACGCGACCGACGCCATAGCCCTGCGAGCCGCCATCTCCGCACTGCAGTTCCAGAAGCAAAAAGCGCAGAAGGACCTACGGACTCTTGACAAGGTGAAGACACAGGCTCTAGAGGATCCGGCGCAGTTCAGAGAGGCTCTCGCGACAGGGAAATTGAATGAGCAGAGGCCGCGAATAGGCAATTTGCGCGCCATACTCGATGAAGCAGAGGAAGGCGACGACGACGATGAGGTGGTCCTAGGCGCTGCGAAAGAAGAAGAAGATGAAGAAGAGGAAGGAAAGGAAGAAGAGAGGGTCATACCTGATTCGCAACCCTCCTCCCATCCAAATACTTCCGTTGACGATCAACAAACGGACGTGAAAGTCTCTTCCTTCCCACCGATCCCTGGTCCACAGCATGTCGTTCGAATGCCCTATGTCAATTGGGAGAAATATCATGTTGTCGGCGGCGCACTCGACGCTCTACACGAGCAGCAAAAGCGGTGGCCGGGTACATCTCCGTTTGCACGGGACAAGGGGAGGGAGCACTCCATTGCAGCGCCCTACAGTCCTTTCCTAGATCATCTGGAAGCACAGACGCCCGATGAGAGGAGGAAAGACTCTGCCGCGAACAACGCTTCGTCAAGTCCCGGCGCCACCGGCAGTGAGCACCCGACGGACACGAGGAAACGAAACTGATACTACGAGGAGACGTTGATGAGTGCATGCATGCATGAGAATGTTAGATGAATTATTGTATGAGCTGGAGTCATGAATCGCTACGCCTTCTAGAAGCAAGATCAGAAATCACAACTGCGTGACATTCCTCTCCTCATCATCCGCGTTCTTGATTGATAGAATCATGTCTTTTCTTCGATCGAAATTTGTTTTACAGGCCCTCCTCATTCCCGGTCCACACCGTCCATCTACGCCCCGCGAGAAAACGCCCCCTGATGCCTGCCAACCAATCGACCGATCCCCAAAACCCTGGGGGGTTTCTTTTCGTCTGATTCCCCTTCCAATTCGTACACGCACTTCCCTGTCTCTTCTTGCCACACGACTACTTCGCAAAATGGAAGTCGTAATTCAACCACTTCCTCGCCAACACCTGGTCCACCTCCAAACCAGGCTTACCATAAGTCATGGGGCTGAAGAACCAGAAGCTCCACACGACCACACTGACGATGACGCCCGTAGCAGCCCACGTAGCCAGCAATGTCTGTCCACCAATTCTCTCGCGAATCGGCTTGTTACGTCGTTGCTGAGCTTGCGCTTTGCTGTCCTTTTTGCCGTCGACGATCGGGTTCGTGCCGGACACTGATGCGATTTCCTGCGGCTCAATGTTGAAGATGAACTCGACTATGGCGCCGGAAACGAGGCAGGACGCGAGATGTGCTGGGAGGTAGTGGTGCAGGAAGAGTTGACGCCCCATGATGAAGAAGGGGAAGTAGTGAGCGGCCCAGAGGAGGAAGAAGAAGCCTGTGCTGTTGTAGAGGCGCGAGCGGGTGCCTAAGATAATTCATTGTCAGCTTCAATATCAAAGAGACACATGTACGATGGTTTAGACTCACGTCGATCAAGCGCATCCACACCACGACGCACAGACAGCTGATCCGCGAACAGAATGCCAGCAAACACAGCCAGCAGTGCTGACGCCAACCACCAGCCGACAGGGTTACCCATAAAGTAAATCTGTCGTTTTGTATCGGCCTCGGTCCAGAAACTGACACCACGAAGGAGGAAAGGCCATTGAATCGGGAAGGAAGCGTAAGGATGGGAAGAAGTGAGGGCATTGTTGTGGTAAAACATGGCTCGTTGAAGCTCGAGGTATTTCTTCATGAAAGGCATGCTCTTCGGCTTCCTAATCTCCTTGATCAAGCGAGGTGAGCCGGGTTCAATGCCTTGGATGTCCTCAATGTACCAGGTGTTGGATGTCTGGAGTGCGTTCTTATTGCCGTTGATTTCGGCTTGCTTGTAGCCCCAATCTGGTAGTGGTGTGGTGTGCGTCCACATTGCGACCTTGGTTGGAACGTGGATAAGCTTGAAGTGAGATGCGAGAGTCTTGAATTCTTGACCGGCTTTGCCGTTGTCAATTTTGATTTCGAACAAGGTCTCATTGAAACGGGCTCCATTGGCATCGTCCCCAGGTACAGTGGTAAATTCCTGGTTTGTTGGGTAGTATGGTGAAGCAACATCGTGGGTCAAGAGCCAGGTATCTGTGACCAAATGCCTGAAACGCACAATATCGCCATTCTTCACCCGGTGACCTCGGCCCTCCAATGCCGTGGATGGAACGATCTGCCAAAGGTTGTTGGTATCGTTGTGTGGGTAGCCAGTGACCTGCTGACCCTGTGAGGAGATGCGACCATCTTCGTAGCGGAGCGGGTACCGGTCAACATGCGAGTGCAGATACACCTTGGTATCTTTGTGACGCATGGATAAGTTGTCAAAGTAGTCAATAGCAACAGACTGCTGCGCCATGTAGTTATCCGACAGTGTTTCTTGAAACTCGGGTGTCATGAAGTCATCTCCTTGTCCTGAGCGTGATAGGATGGCAAAGTGAACTTGGAACCAGAACAGGTACATCAGGAATGGAACGACGATCAAGCCGACGACACGAGCAGCAAAATGCTTGCCAAAGTCGGGCAGGCTCAAGGGTCCTTGCTTGCGGTTGACGTCCAGGAGATCCCAGAGATCGATCAAGACCGGCACACCAATGGAGAAGAAAGTGAACGCTCCGACATATTTAGTGCTGATGACACAACTCATGCAAATTCCAGTGAGCAAGAGCCACTTCCACCACTTCCTGCTGAAGGGATCATGCCGCAGCTTGTAGAATCGGATGTAGCACAGCACGCTGAGGGCCATGAACAGCACCAATGTTGCATCCAGCAGGATCAATCTCGTCTGACCGACGTGCGCGTTGTCGAATAGTATGAGCGAGGTGGCCAGAATGCAAGCTGGAAGACTGTATCCCGATTCCCACATGATCAAGTACACCACTGAGACTGTCAGGGCTCCCATGAGGGCAGGCATCGCTCGGTAGGCCACGTAAGGGACATGATTGTCAATGTATGAATCGCCGATGTTCTCGAAGAGAAAGGATCCGTCGTAGCCAACGAGCCAGCCGGCGAATGCGAAGAGAAGCTTGCCAAAGGGAGGGTGGACATCGAAGAAGTATGATCGCTGGAGGTAATAGGACGCGAACTACAGACATCAGCTGTGCTCTTTCAAGGTCTCCCAAGCCTGCCATTCCCCCCTCCTCATTGCCTTGACGCCTACCTTTCCAAAGTGCACCTCATCGAAGACGACCTGGTCCGGATGGCTGATGCCCCAGAATCTCGTCAAGAAGCCCAGTGCCGTCAGGATGGTGAAGGCAATCTTGTGGTCCCACTCATTGGCCGCCGTCTCCTTGACACTCTGCAGCGTCTCGTCAATGCTGTTGCTCAGCGCCGTCTGGGCATCGCCGTTGGGCGTCTGCGGCCGCTTCTTGTCCTTGGGCCCGCGCTGACGAACGGAGCCCTGCTGTTGAGGTGATGACATGGCCGAGTCGCGCAGCGGTGCACCAGCCGCCAGTTTGCGAGTCGAAAAGGTGTAAGAACAGAAGAGGAAGAACGGAAGAGAAGGAACGAGAAAGGAGTGTGTCGATGGCAGCAAGGGTTATACTGTACCAGAAAGTGAACAAGCCAACTTGCGACTATTGCGGATTTCTTGAGGGTCTCGCTCCAGCTCATCCAGCTGCTGCACCCCTTACGACTAGCGTGCATTCACGAGTTCACGTGCGCGTCTGTCTGTAATGCAATACATCATATTGGCTTGTCATGCACAGGACTTACAAGGGCAGCACAAACGAGTGTGGATGTTGAGCTGAGTATGCTGTTCCTCATCCGAAGAGCTATACAGAAACAGAATGGGTATCTGGCTTTCCATCACAATGAGGCCCCTACGACCGCTGGCCGTCTTTTCTATAGACTAAAATAGTGCTCATGCTTCGCATTCAGAATGCCCCAGCTCCTCGTTCACATGTCATCAACGCTGCGTAGATTAAATACAAGTGGTACCTTCCATTGCTCTCCCGATATCTCCAATTCCTCACTGGGCACTATTGGACGCCGGCAATGGAGTCGGCGTTCCGAAGGCACCCTCATTTGGCCTGAAGGATGAATTCGCATACACTTCCGGTCGCATGCCATTGCGGTGAAGTTGAGATATGTTGAGTATGTGTTGCGGCGCTGACGTATCTCTGGGAAAATCACCGAGTGCTTCCTTTGCGGCCTCTCTCTCCACCGAGTCTGGAGGCGCCTCGATCGTACTCGCTCCTGAGATGTTTGAGATGTTGCGAAATCCTGTCAGTTCCGCGCCATTCTGCCGCTGCTTGGTTACCGCCAGTGGTGATGTCTGCTCCCGTCCAGGATGCCCATGCTGCAATCTGTCCGAAGTCGGGAGAGCTGCCACCACGCTAGTAGGTGGATCGATGGGGTCACTATTGACCACGACCGTTCCCGAGCTCGATTGCTCCATGGGTGGCCGTCGTTGTGGCATAGGCGTCGCATAGGGGCTGCCCGTACGATGCAAGCCACCGCTTAGATTCCTCATCAACTTCTGAGCGGCCGGCTCGGTTGCCCAGTCCGGGGTATGGGTCAGATTTGGTGTTCCGTGCTGTGGAATGGTGCCTTGCGGCCTTGCCCACGCGTTTTGTTCGATGTATTGCTCGTGTGCGATTCGTTCCCGCTGCCCTTCAACCATCAGGCCATTTCGTTTGCCAAGCGCGAATGCCGGTGGTTGAGTGGCTGCGGGAAGTGTGCGTTTGGTAATCTACTTGTTTGTCAGCGTGTTTGTGGCCGTTTCTGCTAATGCATACGTACCTTCATGGCTTTGAGATCGTCCTCCAGCGAATCGCTTGGAGCTCCATTGATCTCGGGCGCGGCTGGGAAGCCCACATGTTTTGCGAACCCGCTCAGAACCGACACTTCCTGATTATACTTCGTTTGCTGCATGATTTGCTCGCTCTTCTTCGTAGGGAATTTGTAGACGAAAGTGTCGTCCTTTTGTGCATCCTGCCGTCGCTCTGTCTGAATGTTGTACCAATCCTCTCCGAGCTTTTCCAATACTCCTTCTCGTAAATCGCGGGTGTGCTGGAAGTATTGGCTGTGCAGCTGACTGCGTTCGCCAAGCGTAGATCGCCGCAAGCTTTCAAACTTGAATTTATAGAAGGCATCAATCTCCTTGATTTGTTTCTGCTGTCGAGCATCCACACATGCGATTTGCCGCAGGAATTCCGGATGCTTGCAATCAGCTTGATTGAGGAGCTCCAACTCTGCTTCCACGGCCAACAGCTTCTCATTGTACATCTTCTCGCGAAATGCAGTGAACTGTTTCGCGAGATCTTCGTACATGGTTGAAGCTGCTAGTTTGTGCTTGAGCTCCTCCGCCGATTTGGCTGCAGCCTCTTCACTCTGCTCCTCCGGTTGCGCTTCTGATTCCTTAGCCTCTTCTGTATCCATGTCTTTCGTGGCATCTCTTTTCATCCTGCCCTTGATCTTGCCACCTCTTCTTCCTCGCCCACCCTTCGCTTGCGGAGCTAACGGTAGCTCTTGTGCATCGGCTCCGAGGTCTTCTGTCGCAGGTGGCACACCGGTGATCTCTGTCGCGTCGTCGAGGTTTTGTTCAATGACTGTCCGGTCTTCGGTGGCTGCCTCGTCTACCGCTAGACTGTGGCTTCGCTTGCGTGGTGATTCGCCCAAGTCAGAGTCGGCACTGGTGAGGGAGCTGTCTGCGCTATCCGATCGCTTTCGCTTTTTACCTGTAGAGGATGCGTCAATGGGCGTGACTAGTCTGACGACGCGCTCTAATTGCATACCAGCAGTTTCTATGGTACTTGTGCTGGATGCCGCGCCAGGAGCAGTAGGCAAACTTGGCGAAGGAGGCTCGGACAGGGGGTCTTTTTCAGCAGATGCAGCATGGCTCAGCTTGCTAGGTGTCCTGCCGACAATCTCGAGAAGCCTGCGCGCTTTGTTTGGTGTCTGGTCTAGCCGCTCCGTCTCTGCTTCCGAATCCACATCCAGCGACTGCTGCACATCGCGCTCCCCTTGACCGTTCCGGAGATCGGTTGTAGCTGCTGGCAGGCTATCATCTTCGTCGATGTCCTCTGGCTCGCTCAAGCTGCTGGAGCGGTCGTCCAGGTCGTCGCCGAGGTCGGCCGTCCGATCCTGTATGATGCTGAGGCCTGTGCTTGAGGCCAATTTTGGATCATTTGCAATATTGTCTCGTAGGGTGATCGGTGAGGCTCTGGCACTTAGTGGAGAGATGGAGGGCCGAGGGGTGACCTGGACGGGCGATCGAGGAGGGGTGTCGAAGGCTGCTCGTGATTCTACGCGCACAAAAGTCAGCTATCGTATGTTCCAGAGAGAGCTTGACCTTAGTGGCAGGGATTCAGGTAGCTGTTCAGGTCAAAGAGGGTGGTGTATGATAGGGAACGCACTGGTTGCGGACGCCCTGCGACGACCAGCAGCCGACATGGCTGTAGTCGCTTGTGATCTTTCTTGCTTTCACAGGCGTACACGATGTATGCTCGGCGCGGACTTTTCGGCGTGGAGTATGGCAGTGAAAGAGCAAGGGACGGCGCAGGGCGGGCAGTATCGTCGTCGCCAGGTCGAGCGGTGCGCCGTGTGCAATGGATGGGAGGGTGCAGATGGGCCGTGGAGCTCGAGGGGTGCCGGCCTAAGTGCGCATGAGTATATGCGGGTCACGATTCCAATGTGAGCAGCAGCGTTGTTGTGTATCGTGGGTGGTGGTGGTCGTGGTGGTGGTGGAGGTGGGAAGAGAAGTGTAAGTGAATCGGACTACAGTACTACTACACAGCGCGCTTCCTCTCGAGAGTCGGGTCCCTGCCACTAAGAACTACCTCATCGGCCCAGGGCTCGTCGCTCGCACCAAGCCACATCTGGCAGAATCTCACACCGCCTGCCGCCTGCGGAGCTTGCCGTCAAATTTCAATGGGAATTCCATTCTTGGAGCCTCACCAACCAGCAAACACATCAAGACCGGCAACATGGGCGAGAAAGGCAAGAAATCGGATCGCGTGAAGGTGGACAAGAAGGCGAAGCAGGCAGAAAAAGGTGACAGGACATCGAAGGAGAAGAAGCAGAATCAGAAGCAGAAAGCTGCAGTCTCTGCGTTCTCTTTGCTGGCAGACGACAAGACTGTTGACCCTACGCTCTCATCATTGTTTGCAGTAAAGGTATGGATGTCGTCTCTACGCATTGACTACAAAAGCTGACGTGTTGCAGCAACCTGCTGTCAAAGCCAAGCCTGCAGCTGTTCAGGCTCGCGAAAGCTCTGCCAAGGCACGAGAAGCGAGCGAAGAAGAGGATGAGGACAACGATGCCGAACTTTCAGAGTTGAATGGAAGTCTCGACGAGAGTGGCGATGATGCAGAGTCCGAGCTGGACGAGCAGAAAATTGAAACCGTGCCAGAAGTTGCAATCAGGGATCTTGATCTGGATGACATCGAGGAGGCCACGAAACCGAAGCGCAAGAGGAAGCGAAAGGACGGAGATGATGAGCTTGAGGATGCCTACATGATCCGATTGGCGCGGGAAGGCGAGAAAGACAACGCACGTCTGGCTGCCGAACGTGCGGCAAAGAGACAAAAGCAGGAAACCAGCGAGCATGTTTCCGCTGGTGGTGAACAGGACAGCGATGCCGAACTCGGTCCTATTCGAGGTTCTCCAGATTCTGCGAATGAAGACGAAGACGAAGAGGTCATGTCACCGCCACCCAAGCACGAAACAGAGCAACAGGTCGACGATGACATGGAGAAGGCCAATCGAACCGTCTTCCTGGGCAATGTCTCTACGGATGCCATCACCTCCAAAACATCCCTGAAAGCTCTCAAAGTCCACCTCAGCTCCTTCTTTCCAAAGCTCAAGGACGCCGACAAACTTCAGCTCGAATCTCTCCGTTTCCGCTCCACCCCATACGCTTCCGCCATTCCCAAAAAGGCCGCCTACGCCAAGAAAGAACTCATGGACGCCACCAGCAAGTCAACCAACGCATATGCCGTCTACTCCAGCCCTCTCCTCGCTCGCGAAGCTGCCAAACGCCTCAATGGCACCATCATCCTGAATCGCCATCTACGCGTCGACGAAGTCGCTCATCCTGCCAAGATCGACCACCGCCGCTGCATCTTCATCGGCAATCTCGGCTTTGTCGATGATGAAAGCAACATTCAAGACGCCAATGAAGCTGAAGGTCGTGAAGTCCGCAAACGAGGCAAAGAGCCCGCTGATGTTGAAGAAGGTCTATGGCGCACCTTCTCCAAGTGCGGCACCGTGGAGAGCGTCCGCGTCATCCGCGACAGCACCACCCGCGTGGGCAAAGGCATTGCCTATGTGCAATTCGCAGACGAGAACGCCGTCGAGCAAGCCCTGCTCTATAACGAGAAGAAGTTCCCACCCATGCTGCCGCGCAAACTCCGCGTCTCTCGTGCCAAGGCCCAGAAGCGCAATGCGAAACCCGGCTCTGGCAGGCCTTCTTCATCCATGGCAAAACCAGCTGCGAGCAACGGCTACCAACGCAAACTCACCGGCGAGGAAGCCTCAAAACTAGGCCGCAGGAGCAAATTGCTCGGACGCGCAGCAGCAGCACAGGTTCGCCGAAACGACCACAAATCACGACCCGGGCGACCTCTGCGTACAGGCGAGAACGCGAAGCCCGTGGGAGGCGAAAGGATCCAGAAGCCCGAGAATTTCATCTTCGAGGGTCACCGCGCCACCGCCAAATCGGGCAAGAGCGGGCTCAAACTCGGTGGCAAGCATGCGAAGAAGAGCAGCGGCAGCGGCAGCAAAGTGACGAGCAGGAGTGCTTCTTTCAAGGCGAAGAGAAAGGCGTCTTCGTAAGTGTAAAGAAGGGAAGAAGGGAAAAATTGCATGTGATGGGAAGGTATTCAATAATGCACTTCATACCCGCCGCATAACATGTCTCCTTTTCTTTTGCGCTTCCACATATCTACTTTCGTTCTGATTCTTCCTCTTCCACCTCTTCCTGCCCCTGAAACCAGTCAGCCGCGCCCATTTCACATTTCTTTCATCCGCCCGAAAGAAAAAAGGACGAGAATTGGAACAAGTTCCTGGCATCTACGAATCAGAAGCCCCTAAAACTCAATCATGCCAAAAAAAAAAGTCCTTTCAGAACGAAAAACACGCCACAGATGGGACACAAAGCGGGTATCAAAGAGTCTCGGGGAACACGTATAGATGGGATACATAGTATCGACAAAAAGGCTTTCCAGAAAGAAAAGCACAAACCCAGATAATAAACAAGAAAACCCCCCCCATCTCCCCTTGTCTAGATTGCCCAACTGCCCCTCCTATTCGTTGTGGCCCAATTGCCACCAGTAGCATCGACCTTGACCATATTCTTCTCCTGTCTCGCCCACTCTCGAATGTACAATTTCAGCGCCCGCCAGCGCATACAGCCCTCTCCGCCTCTGCCCTCGCCCTCGAAATCCGGGTCGAGGCGGATGTAACCTCGTGGATTCTGCTTCGCTTTGACGTCGTCCTGTCGGAGCTCGGCGACGGGAATGCGCGAGATCTTGGAGAGTTCCTCGTCGAAAGCGCGGGCGAGAGAAGGGTAGCCGAGGGAGAGGTAGTTGTAGACCTGCGTGACGAAAGAGTCTGGGTATTCCCGTTCGAAAGTATCCTCGAAATCGCGCTCAGCGGCAAGGATGGAGTCAAGGCGAGAGACGTCTGGGTTGGGCTGGTGGTCCGGTGGAGGTGTAGGTGGGGTCATGAGGGCGTTGCCTTTGCCACCATTGCGCTGGGCAAAGGATTGTTCAAATGGATTGGCTGTTTCTGGGCGGGCACCAGGGGTCATGAGGCCCGTTTGACTGGGTGGCGGCAGGAGACCAGCGGTAATGGGTGTATCTTCAATTCTCTGAACACAGAAGCCTCCCCAGAGACCATTCCCGGTTTTGCTCTTAGCTTCACCCTTGGACTCCGCTGAGGAGCGGCTCTGATCTTTGGCTTTCGGTGCCGCGCTCCACAATCCGCCTGGATCGACCGCTGGACTGGATTCAGAGGCCTGCTGGCTTTGATTCAGCATTTGTATGCGAAGTTTGTCAGAACCCTGAGTGACATCGAAGCGAGCAGGCTCCGGGGAAGGACATCGGGCGAAGACCAAATCGTGACCGAGCATAGGCGGTCGTGCTCGATCACGCATTGACCTCATTTCGTTGTCCGTCTGATGTATGGAATATGGCGAGACCGGATTCCACCATGGTGAAGGCGTCTCCTTCTTGGCCGTAGTTCTGTTCGCATTACGTTCCTGCTCCATCTTCTCCGCATGGCGTTGCATCTCCATTTGCTCCCAGGGAATTTTCGCCGTGCTATCCCGGCGTACTCGTACAAGATATTCTTCCTCATCGAATCCTTCCCAAGTCACAGGACGATCCTCGATCTCGTCCTCAAGACTGTCCTGGTCGTCATTAACATAGTGCTGGACAGGCTCGTGGAAGTCCGAATTTGGAAAAGCCGCCAGGGCTGCTTCTTGCAGTCTTCGCTCCGCTTTTTGAGCCTCCAGTCGGAGGAAATACTGGCTAAAATTCTCGTCCACGCTCTCTCGTATCCGCGTTGCGTGCTTGTAGTACTCGTTGAATGAAGAATCTGAAGCGGTGATTGGCGAACCCTGCGCAGGGCTAACAGACATCGACCGCGAAGATGGTCCGGACTCTCGCTCACTCTCCGAGCTTTCAATGGTGTCCAGATCCGGGCAGCGGAAAGAATGATTGCGTGATTCTTGGAGTGCAGCAGTTCTGGGGCCAGGTCTCCCGTCCATGGGCGCGAGCTGCCGTTTTGCATCGGACGAGAATTCCAGACTCCGAGGTGATATAGTGGCGCCTTCTGCGTTGGCATCTTCGGGCGTGGGTGTTTGCCAGCCCGCATGTTTCTGAAGTTCTCGAGCGTGAACAGCGTGTCCCTCCTCCGTCTTCATGTCCTTTCTCGAAATTGCATTGTCGTCCTTCGCTCTGCGTGAGCGCTTGGCTGTGGACAGAATCTCAGGAACAAACTTCCTCGGGGTTGATGCTTCTGCTTTGCCTGTTGCAGGTGCGTCTGATGCTGTGCTCGTCTGCCCGCTAGACCTTCTGTTTCCGCCATGTGACGTCTCCACGAGATCCGGCGCGAACCTCGACGCTCTCGAAGCACTCTTCTCTCTAGTCTTGTCTTTGCTACTCTTGTGCGAGGTCTCGATTGGCTCTGGGGCAAAGCGTCGAGGGGCTGGCTTCCCTGAGCCAGATCCAGCACTACCGCGTGAGGATTTCGTTGTCGTCTCGATCGGTTCAGGAGTGAACCGCCTGACCTTTGGGGACTCCTGCTTCGCCGGGGAATGTCTCCGTGCAGACTTTGAAGATTTCGTCGTTGTCTCGATTGGTTCTGGCGCGAATCGCCGCACCTTGGGGGCTTCTTGCTTGGTTGGCTCATTGACGGACGTATCCGGCGGAGGCGGCGAAGACATTGAGAATGATGGGGCGAACAGCCCAGACGATCCAGAGTGTCTCGCCGTGCATGCGCTCCTTGTGTGCAGGCTGACAGGGCCGACCAGGCCTAGAAGACAGGAAGTGGAGCGGGTCGAGAGGCGATGGGGGCTAGGTCAATGCGTTGAGCGGGTGGGATGCGGTGTGACCCGACCAGACTCGACCGAAGAGCGGAAGGAAAGGGCGTTGCGGTGCGTGGGGGGTTCAATGGATATCGAGACAGTGGCAGACTCGCAAGTCAACGTGGCAGTAGTGTCGTATGGCGGAAGAGGCGTGGTGGTAGGTGAGTGGAATGGTGGGCTGGCTGGGCAGCGAGATTGACGTTCACCTGGCGAAGATGTATGTATGGAACGGCTCCCGGGGACGACGGGTGGTCTCTACAGCGTCAGCCTTGCAGCTGCGACAGCTTTCAAGTCTCGCTTTGACTTGTCACGTCTCGTCTTGGGCCAGAGACACGGGGAAACAGAAAGTGTCTGGGCGTGAATCAGGGCAGTCAAGTGGTGGTATGTGAGTAAGTGAGTGGGAGATGTTGGAAACAAGAAACAGCAACACACACAATACATCCCACCAATGCACTACTGTACTGTACTCCCACTTGTGGTAAGAATTGCTGGAGCGATAGCGGCCCATCCTTCCATCCATCCATCCCTCCATTCCTCCCTCCCTCCCTCCAGCCATTCATACGCCTATCGAATCCACGCCAACTTACTGTACACACTGCAGTACTAAGTCACTAATGATCTTCTCTTATCGGGGAATTGCGGAGGCCCCAACGACGCCACGCGGTCCCCAGTCCAGTCACCTCGCCTCATCCACCTTCCAACCTTCACGAAACTCTCAGCCAGCCGTCCCCGGCCCTTCTCGTCCCTGTTCCCTCGTGAAGATGCACTATACATGTATCTGTGCCACGGACGGCTGTCTTCGCCTCGGTCATCGCAGCCATCTCATCTTGTAAAGCAACTCGAAGCAACTTGATGACCCTTCCGAGAAAAGCGGTCTGGGTGGCCTGGCAGTGCCTTGGTTTCTGCCCCCCCCGCTCCGTCCCTACTAAATTTCCAGAGTCATTATGCGACACGTAGGACCCATGCATCTTTGTTCCACGCTATCTCTCTCACCCATCATACACAGACCTCATCAGTGGGTTGACCATGATTCTCACATTTACAAGACAGCTGTCAGCTTTACAATCCCGAAACAACGTCTCGAACATTGGTCAGTCGATCAATCAGCAGTGACAAGTGCCTCCTCCTCCTCCTCCTCCTCCTCATCCTCCTCCTCCTCATCATCACGACAAATGAAGACGTGTCTCGTATATACTCGCCACGTTACCCAAATCTTCACCGCCAGACAATTCAATAACCTCTCTAGATGGTCAACACCTCACACTTATCTCGGCCCGACTGTGCCTCTGTGTGGAGTGCATACACTAGGGGTAGTGCTTCCTGCCTGGGTTGGTAGACTACTCCGTGATCTTCCTCCGATGAAAAGCTACTGTATATCGTCAAGCTGGACACGCGACTTTCGGTCGGGTAGAAGACTGCCGGGTGAAGCGTATACATATGTAAATATACATGCACGCCAAATCAGGTCTGGTCACATTTCTTACGCATCAATCGTTGTCACTTACAGATGACGCAAACTCATCACGATACGGATACAGGCAGGCAGGCAGGCAGGCAGGCAGGCAGGCAGGCAGGCAGGCAGTCATCCATCCAACACGTACCTGCATACCATCATCAATTCTCACTCCTCACTGCACCCTCAGAATTGCAGCTTCCTGGGAGAACGGAAGTGGGCGAAGGAGTAAGCCAAGGTAGATGTCGCCAAAAGAAATAAGTGATCTGTACAATCGTGTCCCATTCATTTCGCCGCCGTCCACAGCTGTAGAGAGTCCTTGCTTGACACTGCGCAAGATACGGAACCGAGCGTCTTCTTCGTCTCGTGATTGCGTACTTTCATTTGCGAACAGATAGTACCCCGGCAGGCTGATCTGCTGTGTGACTCACAGCTTGGGAACGTCGCAGCTTACAACAATGCAACGCGCATGTATACTGACAGCCACGAAATGATGCTTCGGGACAAGGCGAAAAGAGGTCGCTTGACTTATCATGGAGTGTGTATGCGAAATCAGGTTCGGAATATTATGTACAGGGAAGCTCCGGACGGAAGTGAACCCCGAGGCTGAAGGTCGGGTGGAGAACGATAAAGTCTAGCGGCCATCCACTTCAGCCTGCTCTTTTGTGTTAAGAATCGCCCGTCTGTCTCTTCTTCGACGACATCAGTCTATTATGCACTGTCGCTTGAAATCCTCCAGTGCGTTTTGGCGCACGCGCACATTCGAAATACCATATCCCTCCCATGCTGCGCTCAGAATACCTCCCCTACTCCTGCTTGCACAGTGCAACCGGCGGAACATACTTTGATCGTCCACCAAAGGTGTAGTATGCCAGCGCCAGCAGACATGTACCCGCAAACATAACGATGGACCAATTCATGTCCTTATCCCACTTCGGATTGCCGACCATCGGATCCGTTGGGAAAAAGCTGAAGATGAAGATGATGACGAGGAAGACCAACGAGATGTCGTTGACGAGCCAGCCCCATCTGCCCAGACTCCAGCGTCGAGGGAGCAGTGGCTCTCCTCTGAACCTTTTGAGTCGAAGGCACCCGATGGACACGATATAAGAGAAGGCAAGCGCCGCATTCGAAAGACTGATGACGGCGTTGAATGCAGCATTGGATCCAAAATTGATGGCTGAAATGACCAAGCAAGCTCCGAGGCAGACGAGCAACTATCTGTTGTCAGCATCATATTGAAGAACAAGAAATTCCACATACCGCGTTGACTGGAATCTCGTATGTTGGCGGGACGAAGCGGATCCACGCGGAGAACGGGAAACCCTAGCCTGTGTAAGCACGAGACGGCAACACTATGCGTGAGAGGTTATACTTGGTCTCTGCTGAACGCCCAGATTTGACGCGACGAACTTGCGACAGTGGTCACCGTGGAGAAGAACATGAGGATCATCAACACAGTTCCCAAGATGCACGTAGCCGCGTGTGAGCCTGTTGCTTGCTGAATGACTCCAACGATTGGAACGCTGGACTCACTGCCAAGCAATCCCTCAAGGTCCGTGATGCAAAAACTACAGTGGGTCAGTCAGTGCTTCCCCCAAAACATGTTCTGCACTCACCAGAAGGTTATGAGCATCGTGACGCCAAGAACGCCGTTCAGTACTGTGGCCCATATCATGGCTTTGGGTAACTGAACACTGGCGTCTTTGAGCTCTTCAGACATGTGTGCACCAGCATCGGGTCCGATGAAGCACCAGACGGGTGTGGCGAGCCCGATAAGGCACGACAAGCCCATATTGCCCCAGCCGCCGCCATCACTGCATGAAGTCAGTCTTGCTGCCAAAGTCACGCGCGTAGAGATTCTTACTTGAACTGGGTGAAGACTTGTGATGCCGGAGCTGCATTTCATTAGTCACAAGACCTGAGTTCGTCGAGCAAAGCTGAGTGCACGAACCATGATCGCTCATGATCCAGAAGAGTAGCAAGAATGCGAAGAAGCTGAGTACGTGGAGGCAGAGAATGATGCCTTCGGCGAACGGGAGATGCTGCGCGAAGAAGATGTTGAACCCGACGGCCAAGAAGAGGAATGCATAGAGCATTAGCGTTGCCATCCAGAGATCGGTGACTTCGACATCGGGAAAGGTCAGCTGAACCATCGTCTGAACCAGTTGTGCGAGCTGAATGCAACAAGATGGAACCCCAGAAATCCAGCCGAGACAGCAGCACCAGCCGACAATGTAACTAAGAGACTTTTGCATTGATGGCGGCGCGAACTCCGACACCCGATATGGACGTCAGCGTCGTTTTCTCTGTGACTCCTTTCGAGACTTTCTTCAACTTACCAGTGGTATTGACCGCCGCTTGTCGGGGCCATACTCGCCATTTCTGCGCTGTACAGGAGTTAGACCGAGGCCATCAAAAATTGGAGCGGTTTCAACACTCACAGCGATGCAATCATGCAGAGCATCAAGAGCCAGACAGCGATAGTACACCAGATGAGGCCTGCAGTCCCGCCATTGTACAAACCGAACCAATTCGCGAGAAGGACATTCTCCCTAAGGAAGAGTCAGCCATTGGAGACAGAATTTCACGGGGTAGAACTCACCAAGTCGCCTGGAGAATGGTCACGAATCCCACGATGCCAAGAAATTTGAAGTTGCGTCTGAGTTCCTGGCGTTTGCCCATTCGCGACATGTCGGCGCCATCAATGGAGGTGGCGCCCTTCTCCCGGAGATGTGGATCGTCGGCATGGTCATTATTCTCGAGGGAGATGTCGTCGGTGGTGTGGAGGTCGGGCAACTCGACGGCGCCCATGGCTCGAGCGCGCGAGAGGGAGATATATGAGCGAGCGAGCGAGCGAGCGAGAAGGCGGAAGATGCGGTGAGGTGGACGTGGACGGGCGGTGTAATGCGATGGGTTGGAGTAGTGAAGGAGTGGTCAGCACAGGAGTGGACAGCACAAGACCGGTTACAGCGCGAGGGAGACAGCGACGAATTGGAAGGCGAGGAAGAGTCTCTGATGAATGGGTGAATGGATGGAGGGCCGCGGTGCTGGCATTGATGAGGTGAGGGAAGGCGCGCAAGGTTCAGGCGGGCTGGTGGCACAAACGCAGCAGGCGCAGAAGATCGCGTGGCAGTCACGGTTACAACGTCCAGGGAAGGCACGAAGCACCTTGGGAGAGGAGGAAGGCAGGAGGAGATTGCCGTTCCATGTCCCAGTCATCAGTCCCATTCCCAGTGCCAGTGCCAGTGCCAGTGCCAGCACAACTGAACGAGCGAACGGCCCGCAACAGCAACACGCCGAGAGTACATGTACGATGCGATCGATTGACTGGCTGACGGAGTTATGGGTGGGCGTTCTGTCAACTTTTTCACTTTTGTCACTTCCAGTCTTTCTGCAACGTGCGACCCGAGTTGCAAGATGTATGCGCGATGATGGCCCGGGAGAAGAAAGCACACTGCCACGCACATGCACTCAACTTCACCTCTACTGCCCCTTCCGGCGTCGCGCACTGCGTACGACCGCTTGGCCTGCACGCAGAAACAGAATTCGCGCGTCCGCCTACAATGACATGCTGCTAGCTAGTACTGTACTCGTAGATGCGCAGACGGCGGCCGCAGCAGGGCTCGCTGGAAAGGATGATGGCGCTCACGTTGCGGGTCAATGCAGCCCACGCCTCTCTGCCCTTCGAGTCTGGTCTGCCCGTCATGTTGACAGGTTCCACCGGTTAGGGTCCCATCTGCAGTCTGCACTCGCGTTCTGATTTGCATGCCATCAGCCGGTAGAGGCGTCCACCCTTGCGCAGATTTGTCCGGTGTGCTGTGCGAGCCAGATCCTGGCACCCGGGAGTCGCGCTCGTTACACAGCAGCCCGCCACTTGCCTCCACACTGTCGCACCGCCAGGCCGACCGAGGAAACCCGCTGCTTGTCTTCGCAAGCTGTCGCCGCACCAGATACGTCGTTGTCTGCCGCCTTCCGCTGCTGAGAACTGCCTGTGGTGCGACTGCAATCGCTCGGCGCCAATGCGAGTGGCTGGCCACTGCAGGCAGGCCCGCCGAGCATCTCGCTGGGCACATCATGTCAGGGACAATGCCACCTGCATGACCGGCCATACCTCCTAGAGGCGGGGAGGCAGTCTTTGGCGCGCCGAATCGTCTAGTAACGCATACAGAATCACGCGTATGGAAGAGTGAGGATGAGCGGAAGCAAGGTGACCTCCGCCCTTCAGTCATGCTTCACCTCGACCTGCTCAGACTGCGTGTTTCCGCGTCTCTCCCACTTCCCCTGGGAGTCTCAGTGGCCACTATCTCCCTCCTGATCTGTCAGAGCTTCCCGTGGGCATCGAACAGAGTTGGTTGCATGTGGTCGTACAGCGTTGGGTGTGCTACCCCGTCGGTATCACGCCTCTTCCAAAAGCCCCAAGTAACTTAGACTTGCCTCTCTCTCCTTCAGACGTGCCCGCACTTCAGTGAATGTGCAGCCGAATGTCTTCACCGCGCGCGCACCTTGGCAGCCGAGCCTGCCCGATAACCGCGTTTGCTTCGAGTTCAACGAATCTGCCAAGAGGTGTTGGAGCCTCGACACATGAATTGACGACCAGACTCGCCGTTCGCACTCGATATCACCGCGTGACCGCTTGTTAGTCACCACCTCGCCGACAATGCCGCAACGCGAAGGCTACGTGAACTCGGTCGAGTATGTCGTCTCGCTGGCCCTGGTCTTCACAATCTGCATCGGTCTCCTGCGTCTGTGGATTCGGAAGAGTGCCTACGGTCGCGACGACGCAGTCATTGGAGTCGCAACATTCGTCGCCTTTGGCCATATCGCCTCAGTCTACGCTGCCATCAGCTATGGACTCGGAAAGCCTTGGGCAAGAATTCTAGGCGAAGGCGACTTAGCGAGCCTGAACCAGGTAAGAGGCAGCTTTCAAGCAATCTGATAGGGTACTCACATTCAGCAGGCGAGCATAGCAGGTGTCGTGCTCTTCGTGGTGGCGCTATATCTGTCGAAATGCGCCATGCTCGCCTTCTTAAGTCGCATTACCAGAACACCCGCGCAACTCATGCTCTACCACACCTGCAACGGCGCTGTGTGTCTGCTTGGAGTGGTCTCAATCATCACCGTACTCGCCGATTGCCCAACAGGATCCGGTTATTACTGGGCGTTCAATGACAACATACCCACATGTCCTTCCGAAGTGAGTGCCGTTCGACCTACGTTGACCCCACGACTCGCATGACTGACTTGACCAGGGAGCCCGTTGGCAGGTCATAACTGCTCTGGACATCATTACAGAGGTGCTCCTACTCGTGCTGCCAATACACCTGGTCTGGAACCTTCACATGTCGCTGTCAAAGAAAGCCCTGATCACGGTTGCTTTCTGGATAAGATTACCGTATGTTAGTCCCACATCTCTGGCAAAGCATGTGCTGACTCACTTTGCAGAGCACTTGGCTTCTCGATCGGTCGCAACTACTACACCTTACAGTTGAAGCGCGACAATTCCGACCCTGGACTCGACAGCGCATTGGTGGTCGTCTGGCTGGAAGCTGAGCTTGCGTATGCAATCGGTGCCAGTACACTGTCCGCTTTGAAGTCCTTCACCGAATCCATCAACACAGGCTTCGGTCTGGGCTTCACACGTGGCAAAGGAGATGACAGCTACGGACTTTCCGACGTCTCCGGTTCCTCTGATGCCCGATCAAAGCACGAAAAGACAATTCTAGCCTCCCCATCGCGAAGTCGTAGTCGACGAGGTTCCAGGAAGGAATCAACGACAGACAACAAGAAACACTCGAAGGTACGAGTACGGCCAGGAAGAAGAGACCTGCGAAACGTAGCAGAGGAAGCTGGCCCAAAACTTCGGCCGGACGGCGTGTCCTTCACCACAAATTGCGTTTCGACAGAACCCATGAGTGACACGTCGTTTTGGCGCGGTAATGCCAGCGCCGGAAGTCAGAGTTCAGATGAAATGGTCATTGTTCGCGAGACCGCTTACGAGGTCCAGCATGACGAGGCGCCAATACTTCCGTATGCGTATCCTCGCGCATAGTAGCGCCAGTCATGGCGTCCCCACGGCATGGCGTTGGCGTTGACGAGACATGCATGACGATGGGATGGTACACCTCTCCTAGGCTAAAGGAATTCGGATGACAGGACGACTATAGGCGGTTGGGAAAGGTGTAGGAGACTTGTTCGTAGTGTGATGACAGCTCATTAGAAACGTTGCGAACTCCAAAACTCCGAGCGAAGTCCCAGTTGTGCTTCCAAGGTTGTGGTTGTAGACTCACGTGACCCGGCGGGCTCAACTCGACCTCTCGTTCACCAGCGGCATGGCTTCATGAATCCTTGTCTTCTCCTCGTCGACCTCGCATTTTCCCCTCGAGGCGTCCATACATCGCCGACCCACGCTCATTCTCACTGCCGCCCTCGCGCAATCCCTTCGCGATACACCCTGCAAGAGCCGCGACAGCAGCGCAAACCCTGGACATCGAAGCGGCCGCCCCATCGTAAACGAACCACCAGTGCAGGACCCACGCGCATTCCATTTTTTCCACATCGCTCGACTCGAACTCCTGCTCAATCAAACCCAATCCAAACCATGTTCTTCATCGCCAGCCGCGAGCGCGAGCTCACGATGCACCCGTCCTTCTTCGACAGCGGCGCCTCGGAGATGATCAAAGAGAAGCTGTACGAGGACCTGGAGGGGAAGATCGAGGGCACACTCATGATCGTGCAGATCATCGCGGTCGACGAGATCTCCGAGCCCAAGCTCGTGCCGGGCACGGGCATGGCGTCGTACGTGCTGTCGTACCGCGCGCTCGTCTGGCGGCCGTATAAGGGAGAGGTGGTCGATGGGCTGGTGACGCTGGTCATGGGCACGGGCTTCACGGTCGATGTCGCGGGCATGTCGGTGTTTGTGAGCAAATCGGTGAGTTTGACCATCTCCTGGGGCTGTGGTTTTGGGAAGACGTAGGAGTTTGGAGCGGGTGCTTTTTTTTCTTAGAAAAAAAAAAAAACCAGAGAGGGCTGACTCTTGTGACAAAAGATGATTCCGAGTACCATGCACTTCTCACCGGACGGCTCGACGGCCGCGTGGACAGATAATTCAGACCAGACGATCGAGAAGGGCACACAGGTACGACTGCGCATCAAAGGTGTCCGTGGCGAGATCGGTGCCCTCTATGCCATTGGTAGCGTCAAGGAGGATTTTCTCGGGTCAGTATCGCTCATGCTCATGCTCATGGATGTCCCTTACTGACCCATCTGTGCAGTCCTCTCCTGGTGTAAGATGTGACTATGAGTCGAAAGAAAACAACGAGGAAGTTTTTTTATGGAGCAGCTTTCCCCCTGTACTTTATATGGCACGGCGCCACCACTGACAACTTTTCAACTTTCAGCGAGGCGTTTACGGACGGAAATGCAAAGGGCGGACGACGAGAGCATGGCATATCTGAATCACTGCATACCAAAAGATACCCCAAGAATGATGAATTCATGCATGCATGCATGCATACGCTTGAACAGTTACGATGAATGCTGGTGAGAGACTGACGACTGATCCAAACTTCTGTTACGTCCTTGAGAGCTTAGAAGAACGTGGCATGCAACGATAGAATATTGAACGTGATGTACAATGCAAGCTATCTGGCCAAACGAACAGCAGTACCACAAGTTGATGATGCCTATCCCAACTCCACCCGCTAAAGTGACTACGGCTTTGCCCATGTGGTTGGTGCATTCTCGAATTCAACGCCAGTACCCAATCAAAGTCGTTTCACGTAGTCGTATTCATCAGATCAGAATTTCTTGCGGGCCGCAGCATTCTTACTGAGAGCCTCGAGCTTTTTCTTTCGCTCCAGCTTCTCCCGTCTGTGCCGCTCTTCTTCCTCCAGCGCCTCTTGATCTTCCTTCTTGGCTGCACGAAGAGCTGCGGTCTCTTCAGCCTCCATGTCGTCGAAGCCAGCGTCCATCATATCGGAGCCATCAGACTCATACATTTCTTCTTCTTCGTCATCTTCGACCTCATCAAGCTCATCCCAGTCCACATAGCCATCGTACTTGCCGCGTCCGGAGCTGTGTTTGTTGGTCTGCTTCGCTGAAGGAACTCCAGTTCCGGCTTTGTTCATGGTGCCTTTGTATGTGAATTCTTGCCGTGCCACAGGCTTCTTACCCATCGTGCCCTTGTAACCAGGCTCGGCGGGCTTTTTCTGCAAGCCGTTTCTACCATCAATAGGTGTGTTACTCCTGCTTCGATCATTGGCCGCCACCTTGCCAGCTTTGCCAACAGCCTTGTTCTTTGCATCCTCTTGGATCCGAGCCTTTTCGCGTTTGCTCACTTTTTCCACCGGCTTGTGCTTGATCGTACTAGGACCAACAGCTTTGACTGCTTGTTGAGCAGCCTTGGCTCGCTCCATAAGAGCTGCGAAACCACGCTTCTTTGAAGCTCCATTCGTGCCGGGCGGCGGGACGGATGTCGATGGTGATGAAGAGGCGATCACATTTCGTGAAACTGGTTTGACGGTTGGCCGTACGAGATTCGCTGCTCCGGGCACACGCGCCGTACCACGGTAAGTCGCAGCGGCAGAAGAGGTCGCTTTAGCTGTCGACAGCTGTTGCCGATGTTGTCCTGGCGGACGCACATGTGCAGTGCCCTCGATCTTGACGGTCTTCGATCCCTCCGGAGCGGCTTGATCCTCTGCCTTGCGCTTCACTCCTGCCGCAGCATTATTGGTGGGTCGAACTCCGTTTGTGGAGGCCTGTTGCTGGGTGTGAGCAGCGGTGACTCCATTTGACGGTGTCGATGCGTTTGACGGTCGTGGTTGCGGTGTCGCGGCGGGCTGACCGCCTAGAGAGGAGAGCAGTGAAGCAAATGACTGTCTGTGAGTCAGCATATGGCACGAAGCACGTCCAAGAGTCACCGGCATACCGTCATGGCGGTTCCAGAACCCGGCGGGATATCGCTATCTGCAAATTGGTGATGTGGTGCAAATATGCATATCCAAGCTGGCAGACAAAACAGTCTGTCGCTGGGAGTTGCAGTGGTAGTGATGAGGGAGAAGTGCGGCGCGTGCGGCGTTCAAGCAGCAGATGTTGAGATGCCACTTGTAAAAGAGCGCGTGAGGTGTCGAACAAAGGCGGGACTAGAAACTCTGGTGCCTCAGGCGTAGCAAACGATGCGCTAATCTGGAAAAAGCATAGCCTGCAGCATGCCAAGATTCTCACACCTAATTTCTGACGGATTGACGGAGAGTCACTTCTGGAGACGACACCGACATTCAAAGAAGTTGAAGTTTCAGTCTGCGCCCAATACTGCGCTTAAATTGATTGATTCTCTCCTTCTCCACACACCAAATCACTCCATCGTGAGCGACACCGTTTCCCGACTACGACCATATTCGAAGGCTAATTCGCACATCCAGACATCACCGACAAGATGAAGCACTTAGCAGCATACCTCCTCCTCGGCCTGGGCGGCAACTCTTCCCCTTCCGCTGAAGACATCAAGGGCGTCCTCTCGGCCGTCGGCATTGAGGCTGATGACGACCGTCTCACCCAGCTTCTCTCTGAGCTCGAGGGCAAGGATATCAACGAGGTATGAAACACGTTACAGAGTAGGCCGTGGAGACAGAGGACTAACAATTGACGTAGCTGATTGCTGAGGGATCCACCAAGCTCGCCTCTGTCCCATCTGGTGGCGCTGGTGCTCCAGCTGCTGCTGCTGGTGGGGCTGGCGCTGCTGGTGGCGCCGCCGAGGAGGCTGCCCCTGAGGCTGCCAAGGAGGAGGAGAAGGAGGAGTCCGACGACGACATGGGCTTTGGTCTGTTCGACTAAGCGATTTGATTTGGTACAAAGGAGAGGAGATTACGGGCCGTCGCGAATGCGCAAGTACGTGGAGGATCTGGAGGACGTTGTCCAACAGTATGATATATATGCTCTCACGATCTGGGAGCTATAGAACCACCGCACGCAATGAACGAACCAACTTCTGCGCCAATATGCTGCCTCGTATGCTAATGTCGAATGTGTCCTTGTCCCGAATCATGCCGTGAATTTATGGCATCAGAGCGGTAACCTCCGCATTCGTCAATGAATCGAGTACATGGTGATTGTCTTCCGACGCAGCAATATCATCAGTCGACCCACGCTCTCCGTTTGTTCACCTCTGAATTAGCTTTCAATCCATGTCCATTTCTGACCTCGAATGCTGACATAAGTACTCCCCGCCAATCACAGCGAAGCTTGGCAGCGCACCTTCCGTACATGAAATCTCTCGACCTCTCTTCGTGGACACTTTTCGTAAAGCGACACACGACAATCTCATCCATCATCACCCAACATCGCAAACATGGCTGACGAAGACTACGTGAGTACAAGTCAATGCTGTTGTCGCTCGTTATACATGCTGACGGTGTATAGAACGCTGAGGAGGCTGCCGGTACGCGCTGACCATAAACATACGAACGCCCCCTTCACGGACGCTGCAGAAGGATAAAACCCTGTGGACGGGCCACAAAGGGGCGCTGGAAGGAGGACAAATGCTGATGATGTGGTTGCTACAGAGCTGAAGAGAAAGAGAGCGTTCCGCAAGTTCTCTTACCGCGGTATCGATCTGGATGAGTAGGTGGCAGATACATACTTGAGGTTGGAGAATTGCCTGGCTGATTGCGTCTGACAGGCTCCTCGACCTCTCCTCCGAGCAGCTCCGCGATGTCGTCCACGCCCGCGCTCGCCGTAGGTTCAACCGTGGCCTGAAGCGCAAGCCCATGGGTCTCATCAAGAAGCTCCGCAAGGCGAAGCAGGAGGCCAAGCCCAACGAGAAGCCAGACCTCGTTAAGACCCACCTCCGTGACATGATCATTGTCCCAGAGATGATCGGTTCCGTCGTCGGTGTCTACTCTGGCAAGGAATTCAACCAGGTCGAAATCAAGCCTGAGATGGTTGGCCACTACCTTGGCGAATTCTCGATCTCATAGTAAGTACCATGCCATACGACGAAGATGCGGTAAATCTAACACCTGCAACAGCAAGCCAGTCAAGCACGGTCGGCCAGGTATTGGTGCCACCCACTCTTCGCGTTTCATCCCGCTGAAGTAGATGGTCTTGCATTGGAGTTGGGGTCGATTTCAGCATCGGGTTACGGTGGTGTGCTCGGACGATCGTGGTATGTCTATACATGATAGTCGAGTGACGAAATGAACTCATCACGTGCAACAATGACCGCGTCTCGCAACTTCCTCGTGCTCGTACCTTTTACGCGCGCTTTAGGCCCTGCCCCACTTCCACATTATCTTCTCATCTGCACAAACACCATCCGAAGACCTTTTCACCTGCCCTTTGACATACACGAAGTCACCTGCAATGGTCTCGGTGGAGACTTCACTGATATCCTGAGCGTGCAAGTGCGGGCTCATTGTATCGGCGGCATCCACTTTCGCCGCCACGTTTTACGACAGCATCACCTCCACCCGGGAGTCCTGCCAGAAGTCGCATGCCCGCCATCATGACTTTCAACTTTCCTCGATTCAGTGTTGGCAACGTCGAGATACATCTCAGCAGCAATCTCGACGACAAACTCGTGCTTCATAGCTACGTACGTTTGCATATCCAAATCCACGTCTGGGCAGAACTGATGTGTCTTGTTCAGGTTCTCGCGCTACATTCGCCATGGTTCAAGGCTAGCCTGAGCGAGCAATAGAATGGCGGCAATACCTCATCCGACGGCAACAACACCAACTCGTGGGTCTACGAGCTTCGCTTCGACAAGGACAGCGCTTTGGGGTTCCTGACACGCAGATCCGGTGCCAGTGAGCCCCAACAAACGGATACTGAATTCATTTACCGTCAGGAGCCGGAAGTTGACGAGAACGAAGCTATCTACTTGAGTGATGGGTTCTCCGGTGACGACGAAGATACCGAATGCATTGGTGTCCAAGACCTTCAGATCCAGAGGCTCGGGAAGATTAATACATATAGACAGTTGCTTGGAGCACTATATCACATTGCTCCCGACTTCAGTGACCATAACTTCGATGCGGCAAAACAATTCCATTCTACAGTTGTCCGAGATCGCGGGGTTGCTTGGAGCACTCAACGTCGTAAAAGCTCATATCGGAAATCACCTGAGGCTGTTTCAGCGACGAGCCGTCGACCTCTGCGCACTCAGGCCACACGACATGCTGGAGCTCGCCATAGCCATCAACTCCGGCTGGATGTTCAAGGAAGCCGCTGCAAATTTGATCGGGCGAAGCACACCCTTTTTCCATTAGACATTGACGAAGTTTGTGGAATCGGAATTACGGGAGCTTCTTAGCAAGAAGAGACAGCAATTCGAGAACGCCCTACGCTTGCGAGACCTGGAGCTGTTTCAATTGCAGTATCATCCAGTAGGACGATCGATTTGGATCTCGAACATGGTCGTGGCGTACTTTCGTCACTGGCTGTCAGGGGAATTTAAAGCTGGCTGCGGCTCGAGTCTTAGACGTGGCTACGCCAGGCTCTATCGCACCATCTCAAGGATCGCACACGGCGAGATTTGCAGGAGCGATATCACCAACATTCAGCGCTATGCTGCCGACAGTGCTCTGACGATTCGCGATGAGCCTTTGACTCACATCGACACCGATCTGAAGGCCATTTTCGCACTGGCCGAAGATAGCTTGAAAACCATTCTCGAAGACCTTACAATGCGCCAACCGAAGGACAAGGACGCCCATCGCGCTCTCACATTCGTGGCATTCACAGATGACGAGCTGCCTTGGGCAGAGGCGTAGAGATACTTGGCCCTTTGCGAGCATTGGACGAAGTGTCTGCAATGAGTGGATCTGCTTCTGATGCGCCAACGATGAGATGGGCACAGACGTATACTCTGCATCAGGTACGCGTGGCAAGTAGTACCTTGGATTTACACGGAAGCTGTGGCTTCTGTACAAATGTATGGCGTGTGCCACAGATTTCCATCATTTGCTTTACGTTGCATCCAAACTTCTCCATTTACTTGTCCTCCACTCACCCAACCGAGGAAGACGCTACAAGGTGTGCCGGGGATATATCCCTGCTGCTGACCCCCGATCAGCGAGGCATCTCGACTTGCTCTTCCTCATGTATTAACATCGAGCCTGAACATGTTGTCAGAGTGGCTAAACTCATTTTTGTGACAGGGTGGTAGTCATGACTCGATTGTACGAGTTGGGTCGGACTCCCAATTCTTCGTGGTTCAGTGAGGTGCTCGTACTCGTCTGCAGACTCTGTGGCTCGGATACAGCTTCCTCTGTCTCTACGCCACGCGATTGTCATATCGCTCGAAGCGAGTGTGAGGCTTTACTGAGCCAGTGAATCCATTGCCACTTGCGCCGATGCAACTTTGTAAGCCTTCTCGCGCCCACAGAGGACAGACTTGTATATACTCTTCGTCGTGCTGCGAGTCTCAGCGTCAACTATGAGGAAGATCTCCTCAGGAAGCTTTCCGAGGTGGAAGATAACCGGGATACGAAAGCAGGCTGACCCTAGGTCGCTTGTCACTCGTCCTTGCCCACGCAGCATGGCTGTAGTGAGAGGAGCCACTGATCATGGAGCTCAACATAATCGTGCGGCGTCGGCAAGGGTGCAGCCTCTCAAGCGAGGCTTTCGACCGGATACTCTTCATCTGAGTCTTGAGTTGTCCATTGCTGGACTACGAAGTAGGTGATCACGCTGATGACTGCCACAGGGCACTATGTTGGAAGACCATCATACAGCTTCACAGGTATCGGATCATTCGTTCGCAGCCATTCGCCATTGAACGCATTGACAAGCCAGTCGCGCAGTTCTAGGTCCATGTCAGCATTCGACCTCCTGAGATCCTCTAGACACAACTTACTCTCATAGACCACCTGGTTCGCATTGTGGAAGTAGATGCTGTGATCGCTGTCTGGGAAGACGTGCACATCATAATTTCGCACGTTCGCCTGGTCGAGCTTGTCGAGCAGTTGCAGCGTATTCTGGAAGTGGACATTGTCATCGCTGACACCGTGCATCACAAGGAATCGTACATTGCTTGCGAGATCCTTCATGTTCGAGATGGAAGCGTTGTTGTAGCCCTCGTTGTTGTGCTGCGGCGTGTGCATGTACCGCTCGGTGTATATGGAGTCGTAGAAGCGCCAATCCGTCACTGGTGCTACGGCCATACCGTACTTGAAAGTCTTGCCAGCGTCTGTTTCCAGAGTTTTCAAAGTCATAAAGCCGCCGTAGCTCCAGCCCCAAATGGCCATACGTTCGGCGTCGACGTATTTCTTCGCAGCCCACATTTTTGCAGCTGCAATCTGATCGCGGGCTTCCCAGTAGCCGATGTTGCCACGGATGATACATCTGTGCTTGCGTCCCATGTAACCTGTTCCGCGACCATCCAATGTGACGACGATGTACCCAAGACTGCTGGCGACATATGATTGGAAGTCGATGGAGAATCTGCGATCGACCTGCTGAAAACCAGGGCCATTATAGAGGAAGAAGAGCACAGGATACTTTTTCTTGCCACTGGCATCGAAATGTGGCGGTCTTCTCTCGACCAGGTTTAGATCGAATCCATCGACGTTGATGGTCTGATAGATCTCAATGGGCAGCTCGGTGATCTTTGCAAGTTCGTTCAAAGCTGAATTCGTTTCGATTGAAATGTCCAAGTTGGCGTTGATGCTTGATGGCGTAGACTTGACCTTCTGCCATGGAATGCCAGGTCCGTGATACGAGAGGAGCATGAATTTGCTCTCGGCCGAGAAGGACGCACCATAGTAAGCAATTTCACTATTGTCGGTTACTGCTTCCACGCTTGATGGTCCGCCAGTCAGATCGGTTGTGTAGACATGGCGCTGTGTACTGCCGTCTTTAGTGCCGATGAAATAGACTATATTCTTGTTGAGATCAATACTAGAGGGGGCGCTGACGACTTCCCAGTCTCCTGATGTGAGCATCTTCGGCTCTGGGTTGTCCAGTGGAGTGAAGTAGGCCAGATGATCATAGTTGTCATGTATGACGGTATCGACATAACCATCATGAGGCCGTCCAGCAGTGGCGTTCGCAGGAATGAACTTGGTTGTATGCGAAACCTCGAACCAGCCGCCATCCAACTTTTGCACATCGCGTTCTCGGACTGTCTTGCCGGATCGCTGCACGGCATCGATTAGAATCGTCTTCAGGATGTCGCTTTCTCGGTTTGTAGAGCGAATGATGACCTTTCCTGTCGCGCCAGCCCAGAGTACTTCCGTGATCAGGCGATCATCGTCGGCAAAGTCACCAGCGATTGGGACAGTGAAGACTTCATTTGTTTGGACATCGTAGAATTGGAGACTGACCACGGACATCGGAGCACCAGCCTTAGGATACTTGATGTCGCGAACCTCTGGGTATGTCTCTTCTCCGGGGCTCGGCTTCTTGCCACTTGGTCTGCTGAAGAAGTACTGTACTGGGAACGTGGGCACACGGCTCTCATCAGTGCGGAAGAAGGCTATGTACTTGCCATCTCCACTCCACCAAGTAGCGCCACCAGTAGCAAGAACTTCCTCCTCGTAGACCCAGTCGGGAATGCCGTAAAAGAGATTTTCGCCGCCGTCAGTCGTGATGGTCTGAACGACACCGGAAGTAAGATGCCGAATGAACATGTTGTTGTCCCTAGTGAACACGACGGAATCACCTTTAGGACTCCAGGACGCAAGCTGGATGCGGCCGCGGAGGTTGCCAGGATCGAGAGCCTGTCCTTGTTGTGTTGCGACGTCGAATAGCCAATAGGTGCCCGTGTTGCTGTGTCTCCAGTTGCTTTGATAATCGCTCTGTATCAATACCCACTTGTGGTCGGGGCTGGGCCAGGCGTCGTACGTCCATACGTCCTGACCGCCGACTTGGAAGTTTTGCGTCTTCATCAGGGTCGAGCTGTGTTGTTTCTGCACGGAGATATCTTCTCCTCGATACCTCACGTCCTCGACGACTAAGTAGTCTCGTCCATCTGAGCCACCTCGCTCCAGCAACAAGCCATCCTCCCCATTGGCACCTTTTATCCACTTGATCGAGTGTTGGCGAGGTGACCACTCGCCACGCTGAACTTGCTCAAATGTAACCTTCTTTCCACTGCCAGTCGTACTCGTCGCATGCGGATCGTGAGGTCGAGCAGCGTGAGGAATGTGCTTGTCCTGACTGACGAACATTAACAGCGCCGCAATCCAGCCAATGGCGCCAATTGCAATCATGAGGTACAGTATCCGACGTGCTCGATGATCTGACGGCTTGACCGAGCGCTGCCACGCCAACTCGTCCTCCATGTCCATCTCTTGCGTAATCTTATGCTGGCCATCTGAATAGAGCGCTTCTTTGGCTTTCATCGCATTGTTCGAAGCATGTTCTAGCACGAAGGATGTCGTCGATGCTGAAGACGCAGACGGTCTTCCAGGCTCTTCGCTGGTTTCATTGTAATCGTTCGAGGATGTCAGAGGCTGCTGCTCTTCGTTGCGAATCTCGTCCGGTCGAGGCATCGTGGGCTTTGGCCCAACGCAACGGCTGGCAGCGACGGCGCGTTTTCCTCCGTTTAACTCTCGTCAGTCGCTCGACGGCCAGTCCCACAGTCCAGTTCCCAAGACTCTGGGCTGTGAAAATTGTGGAGATGCAGGAAAGGGCAGTGGCTGTATGCAGGTACGAGGTCGATGTGCAGCTGGCCAGACAAGCTTCAGTGACGCTGGCCTCCAACGCGTGGTGCTCTTTGTCCGACGTGCCCACAAGTCAACACCATTGAAACCCTAAAACATCAGGCAAGGCGGTTCTATCATTGCTGGTGCGTGTGCGGTAAGTGACGCTTGAATGTTGTTCGGCTTCAATTTGATATGTTCAAGCATGACAATCTAATCTATTTACAGATCGCCCTCGTTGCACGGAAGGATGCGGCTACGGGCCCATCAGTATCGGCATCACATCGCGCAACGGTAACCCTGCCTATCCATGCAAGCAGATGCTCGCCAACATGTTCATAACCTCGTTGATCTACCGGTCTGCAGTCATCCGCGCTTGTTGACGGCCTGTCTCAGAGCCTCGATGACATGAGCGGGGTCTTGTGCACCGAAAACAGCACTGCCAGCCACAATTACATTGGCGCCTGCATCAGCAGCGGTATCGATAGTCTTCTCACTTAGACCTCCGTCGACTTCGATGTTCAAGTCCGGGTAGCGCTTTCTCAAAGCCTCGACCTTGGGCATCATATCCGGCATGAACTTTTGGCCACCAAAGCCAGGTTCCACAGTCATCACAAGCGCCATCTGGAGATTGTGAGTAAGTGTTGACTAGCCGCCCATCAAGGTTGCACTCACATCTGGCACTTCATCCTTGCTCGGGTTGTCCAGAATGTCGTATAGCACATCGACCTCTGTCTTTGGTTTGATGGCGATTCCGGCTCTCATACCTTGATCGTGAATATACTTGATAAGCTCCTTTGGGCTGGTCTTCTTGTCGCTCTCAACTTCCGGCGACTCGGCTGCGGTAGAGGAGATGGCAGCCTCATAATGGAAACAGTACAGATCGCAGCCAGCCGCCTTGAAGTTCTTCACCCACTTCTTGGGCTGGGGTGCAGGTCAGCACACATGCCAAGCCGTGGGCCGTCTCTTGGTGGCTGAAGCATACCTCAGCAATCATCATATGGCAGTCAAAAGTGCCTTTGCCGAGTGCCTCTTTGGGACGGTCAACGTGTGACCTGATCATGGTCACGACAGGAGCGCCAAAGGTCATGTTCGGTACAAAGTGGCCGTCCATAATGTCGACATGCAGCCAATCTGCTCCCTGCCCTATTGTGTCCGAGCATGCCTTACCTAGAGCGCCAAAGTCTGCGCTCAGAATGGAGGGTGCGATGATAGCTGGAGGCGACATGGTATCTGCGTGGAGCAGCGGCTGGGGAGATTATACGCAGCGTCTTGTGGAGGATGCTAGTCAGTGATATCTTATTATACTGGAAGTTGCAGCGTGGTCGACGATGCAGGTGAGGGACAGCTCGAGCTCGTCCAATGGCCAAAGAAGAGGAGGACGATCAGCTTCGTCTTTGCTCTTTCCCTGGCTCGTCATTGCGCCTGCCCGCCAATGGACCGTCCCGCCGCTACTCAACTGCCTCCCGTTATTCTGCCTGTCTTGGCCGGTCTCTAACTTCACGCAAAACCCTTCATCCTTCAGAAACATCAGGCAATACAACTTACGACATCGATCGTAACATTGCCATCTCCTTCAAGCACTCCTGCAGGCCCGGCAGATTGGATAGCGGCAGGCTTTGATGACAGCGCTTCGCTGCCCAGCATCGGCGAGACGAGACCAGTGCGATTCATTGGCCAGCTGCTAAGCGCCGCATACAAAACCCTCAGCGCTTCATCTCATCCACTCACTTCTATTCGACAGGACTTCTCTCCGATCATTGCGCATTGCCTCATTGGTAAAGCCGTGCTTCGGACTCGTTAAAAATGGCGACAGTCGGGGACCCAACCAGACGACCAAGTCTTCATGAGGCTCAGCTTTGGCGCTCTGCCCTGGCCACGCTGAGGTCGCATGCGCGTCAGGATCTCTGCTAACCGCCCTGCTGTACGCAAGAGGTTTCCGGTGTGACACTGACTGGTGCTGCGCCCTCGATGACTTGTTTCGACCTTTATATGGCCCTGTGCCGCAAAGCTGCCCTCTGGGTTCTTCCTCTCTGACCTACTGCACCTCTTTTTTCGTTTCCTGGTGTGTGTCCACTCACTTCCTTTCCTTTCTGGCTTCTTGTTCCGGCGTCGGCACTTCGTTGAGCGAAGTTCGTATATCCCTGCCGCAGGACGGCTACAGTACAACAACAGCAACACACATAACCCAATACCGCACATTATCCAGGATGGCCAGCACTATGCTACGACCACTCGCATACAAGCCTTCTGCGCCGGTTCGCAATAATGAAGACTTCCGTAATACAGTAATTGAAGACGCACCTCAAGTATCACTCCGAAAGGCACCACCCCAGAAGCTACAGCCTCGAGGAAACCTTCTCTCGCCCATGAGCGATGACTTTCCCACGCCGAGGGCGAGCATGTCGACCATCCCAGAAGGAGCAAGCCCGATTTCCAGCAGCTCGGATTCAGAGAGTGACCAGAGCTCGCTATGGAGCAAACGCAGCTCGCAGAGTTTCGACGAGCTGTACGACATCTCTGGCAGCGAGTCGGAGGAGGTTCACATCAAGCTGTCGACCTCAGTCAAGAAGCGAGTCAATAGCAAGGACCCCAAGACTCGCCTCCCATCAATCATCATCCCGTCACCAGCTCAGTGGCCTACCATTGAAAAGCTCAAGTCCGCCACTTCAGCTTTGTCGCCACCAATCAAGGTCAATCTTTCACCATCCATACTGTCGCGACTGCAGACTCGGGATCTGCGAGTACCTAGTACGTCGTCGACACCGTCGCTGGATGGCAGCCTTACCTCGGAAGAGCTCGCGGCGTCGAGTTGCCCATCCACACCGGATCTTCGCGAGCTGGCCAATGCCGAGAACGTTTGGGAGCCTCCAGTCCACCTCGATCCATCTGCGATCGCGCTTCTCCACAACATCAACCTCGATGGCCACAACGAGCAGCCGGAGGCTGTCATCGAGATTCCCGTCGAGACAACACAAGAAATGAGTGAAATCGCCGAGTCACCTCCGTTCACCGGACGCTTCAGGATTGACACTTCTAGCCTCTCACCTCCTGACGCAAGCGAGGCCGAAGATCAGCTCTCTGCGCTTTCAATTCCCTCTCCCGGCGGTTTCTTTGCCTCACTTGACTCGACTGTGGCCCGCCAGAACTGGGCGGGTGCCGAGCCTGCGCCAACAACTAGCACAGCGACTGAGTTCTATGGTGTTCCCTTCCGATCGCACGACAGCTCTGGCCTTGCGACCAGCACAGCTACTTCTTTCTACAATTTACCATGGGATGAGCGCCCCGGCAATCCTGTTGAGCACTTTGTTTCTCTCGCCTCGCCAGCCAGCCCCCCTGCGCCGGTCACAGCTCGTAGAGTTGTCCTCTCCCCCGAGCCAATTGAGGAAGTCGACGAGATTGACGAGAACTACAATGATTCCCTCCAGCAGAATTCGGTCGCCAATATCAGCCGCACCCAGCTCTGGCTTTCCGCTCAGACGGACTATATGACCTCTTTGTGTGAAGATGTGGCTACGGGTTTCGAGCACATTGCCGATGCCGTGCCCAAAACTCCAGATCAGGCCACGCCACCCTCGAACAACTCCACCCCCAGCAAAAAGTCCGTGCGTTTCGCAGAAGAGCAGACTGCCTCGCCGACCGCCATTTCGGAGACAACCGAACAGCGCCGTATCTCGCCAATTCACGATGGCACTTTTTGGGAAGCCTGGCGCCACACGAAACGTTCGGCACGCGCGCGCGACGTTTTCCAGCACCGACAGGCTCGTGCGGAGGCCGAACAGGTGAAGCGCAACAATCTCTCTGAGCAATACGCAGAGCACTTGAATGGCAGGTACGCAATTATTAACGCCGAGCGACCCGCGCCACAACGCCCCGTTTCCTCCCTCTTGCCCACTGCCACGGATGATGAGCTCAAGGAGAGGATTGCACAAGCTGACCGCGAGAGGCAGGCGCTTGAGCAACTGCAGTCATCTTCCTGGCATCTCGCCGCCCAGAAGGAAGTGAACGGCGGCAAGTTGTTGACCAGTCCCATCGTGCAGAGCTTCAAGGGCCGCAAGGACGTCAGAATTCTGGACCTTGCGGGCCAAGTGCACTGCAGCTGGGCCTGGAGTGTTGCCTGCGAGCATCCCAATGCTGCCATCTACACCACTGTGTCGTCGGATGCCGAGGCACATGTTGCGTCTCTGGAGGGACCAAAGAACCACTTTGTTGTCGCATCACCCAAGCTGTGGGAACTTCCCTTCGAGAGCAACTACTTTGACATCATTTCTGCTCGCAATCTCTATTCGTACCTCCGTACAATATGGCCCAAGGGCTCTCCAGTCGACGAATGGGACCTCACCCTGCGCGAATGCTTGCGTATATTGAAACCCGGTGGCTACCTTGAATTTGATTTGTTGGACGCTGAGCTTGTCCACCCTGACGCCGCAGGACAAGCACTCGGCGTCGAATTTGCCTTCAACCTCAAGACCCGGGCGTACGATCCTTGCTCAGGCAAGAACTTTCTTCCTCGCCTCAAGCGAGCTGGTTTCTGTGAGATCAAGCGCGCATGGATGGTGCTGCCTGTGGCAGACGTGGTCCCGCATTGGTCTGACGCCGGCAAGAACTGCAACAACGAATCTACCATTGAGCGCACCATCAGTGTTCACGGTACCGTTGACGAGTTCCAACCTCCTCTCACCGGCAGCACCAGCGATGTCCGGGCCGTGACTGGTCTCGTAGGCGCGCGAATGTGGGAGCAGTGGATGTTGAAGCTCAATGGTGAAATGGGACGAGCGGACAAGAAGGTGCTCGATGAGGTCTCGTCGGCTCTAGTAGAGGGTAGCAAGGGAAATGCAGGATGGAGGTGCCTGGTTGGATGGGCCAAGAAGGACATGTGATCGTGTCTTTGGTCAAGATTGACCGCCTCTTTTAAAAGTACTCATAATTCGCCGTAACACTCTTTCATGTCCGACCTGCGGTCCCGCAATTATTTAGTATCATCGAATCCTTTCTGGATCACTTCTTGTTTGCTGCTTTCAATTTTTCACAGTTAGACGAATATCATGATTGTGCACGTGACAAAGCTACACAGTGAGCAACCTCAAGTTGGAGCAAACTTGCGACACTCTCCACGTTCCAAACAAACATGCCACCACCACCGCACCGATAACACGCAAACGAGACACCCGACGCCCTACCCACTATGCTCTTCTTCAGCTTCTTCAAGACGCTGGTCAACCACGAGGTGACGGTGGAACTCAAGAATGACATCTCGATCCGCGGCACCTTGAAGAGCGTGGATCAGTATTTGAATATCAAGCTGGATGACATCACGGTCGTGGAGGAGTTGAAGTATCCACATCTGGTCGGTCACACACACACGCACACACGCACGCACGAGGCAAAGATTGAGGGGCGAGGCTGACTGTTGGTCTTTCTTTGATTGCTACAGAGTTCGGTGAAGAACGTCTTCATTCGTGGCAGTGTAGTGCGTTACGTGCACCTGCCAGCTGCCGCGGTGGATACGCCTTTGTTGGAGGATGCTACGCGAAGAGGTGAGGATTGATAATTGTCATTGTGGTATTTTGTGTTTGTGCTTTGCTGATAATGATGGGGGGGCAGAGGCATCACAAACGGCGTCGAAGGCGAAACAACAGGGATGAGAGGAGATCGAATGAATGGAACAGAGGCTGTCAAGGAGCCCGCACTGCCTGTATGACTGTCGCGAGGTGGGTACTCCAGCGGCGTACAAAGACGAGGATGGGACCACGAGGCGCGCGAGGCGTCGATGGCGTGGATCCCATACTGTTCATACCAGGTGGTCTGAGGCTGGAAGGGACACTTGGGTGACAGTGGAAACGAAGCAGGATAGCGGGAGACTGGCCGTATGTGCTTCAATCAAGTTCTGGTTTCTTTTGACATCGTTTTGTGGGCGAGGCCTCGGATCTCTCACACAACAGAAATCTCGCATTGCCAACACAATCGCGGCAGGCCCGCATCTTCGCTGGGCCCTTTGAGCGCCGCGTGTCTTCAACGCTTTGGTGAGATATAAGGCGTTGCTGGTCATGCAAGGCACAAGGACAATGTACCTTTCCGCCAGAACGCAATTACCCTGACACATAGGAATCGCACGCGAACAGGAAAGAATACATGGCGCAGATTGAGCCCATCCGAGGGAGGCACAAAGGTGTCTCGACCCTGCCTTCGTGATACATTACAAGGACTTTCTGCGTTTACTCTTCGAACGCTGCCAGGTTCGCCTCTCTCAGCTTATATATCTTCGACATCACCCTCTATTCTGCAACTTCACCTTCTACAAAACATCGACTTCACCAACACGATGCATTTCCTACGGACTACCGCCCTCGTCGTCACGACAGTAGCCAATGCGGCGTACGTGCAGCTCAACAACCACTGCGCGGCCTCATTGTGGGTCGTCAACTCGACACAAGTCGATCCCCAGCCTGAGCCTTTCGAAGTCGTCTCTGGCACAGCATATTTGGAGCAAATCATGGGCAGAGGGAGTGCGTCTCCTTTCGATCCTCATGCAACCCATGGAAGTCCAGCTAACCCTTGCACGCAGACAGTCTCGGCGTGTCGTACAAGCAGACCTATTACAAGACTGACTCGCCCAAACTCGTTCTGGGTACCACTGTCGATCAAGGTCGGGTGTGGTGGACTGTGGATGCAGCGAATGGGGATGCTTTCGCGGACGATGAGTTCAACGTAAGTGTTTTTCCTATAGTGGTGCCGGGATTGGAGATTGGCTGACTCTGTTCAGGTCACTTCGCCAGAGCCATGTGGAAGTACTTCGAGATACGATCAACTCGTTCACAATTGCCCAGACGGAGATTTCACGGTCTTGCTGGATGTGTGCGTCTGAAGGGTATCGACGGACGTTGCTGTACTAGCGGCGCGAGGAAATTTTTTCGTGCTGGGCGAAAGTAGATACTCATGAAGCATTCAATAGTGCCAATTAGCGCTTGAGAATCGAAAGATGGCTTTTGAGATGTCTGCGCCGCCTATACAGATCGTGACTACTGTTCTCATGTACCAGTCATAGAATCGTCCCCGTTGACAGCTACGGCTGCCTCCTCTGCTGCTTCCGCCGCTTCCTCGCCTTCGCCGGTCCACCAGAGCGTCGGGCCAAGACCAGAATGCATCATGCTGCCTATCAACATGTAAGGTGGCGTACGTTTCGCAAGATCCTCTTCTTCCTGCGTGGCAAACTCTTGAGACCTCAAAGCATCAGGCGAGACATCATTCCACCTCTCCTCCTCAATGCGCAGCAGACAGCTCTCCGCATTGTCGAAGAAGAACTCATTCTCCCCACCATTCCCATCATCCGCCCTCCAGATCCACGTCAGAACCCCACTCTCATCGCTCTCAAACTTGGAGTTTTCAAAAAGCAGGTCCGGAGGTACAACAAGATCCTCGAACAAATCTATAGATAACCCGATGCCGGAGTGACTCGATTGTGCGATTGTCGCGCGGATGATCTCGCCCTTGAAGGGGCGGAAGACAACGAGGCGGAAGTCCACATTCACGTTCACGATCCCCGTGCCGTGGCCGATGAGGCCTTCGGATGCGGAGATGAGAGAGTGGAAGCCGATGCACAGACCGACTTTGTGTAGGACTTTGTCGGCGTATTTGGCGTTTAGGAAGTCTTCGATCGAGCGCAGGCTGGGCTTGTGGAAATCTGTCGGCGGTATCTGCACGACGTCTGCGAGAGTGACCTGGGGGTTTCCTTGTCAGCTAGGCGTGTGCCTATGCGAATTTCGGATTGCGGCGTTTACGGACGAGTGTGAACATGGTGGAGGTGATTTTCTCCCTCCTTTTTTAATTGTGCTATGAGTGGTCGGATTGGCAGATATATGTTGGTCTTGGGGCAAGACACAGCTTCATCTTTATTATGTTGGAGCGTGGCTTCGCTGGTGGATTATAGCATGGCTCTTGTCACAAGATTGATGCGAAGATGTGGAATCTGTAAAAGGCTCGCGGCTGATTCTTATGCCGCTTTAAGGTTTGATAGTGCCGCGACGTCACGCCAATCGGATGCACTTCTCAAGGCCGGGCTCAAGTCCTCCTCCATTTTCTCGAAGACCTCATATGCATCTTCGAGGTCCAGCATGACATAAGAGCCTGTGACGGACCCGTCAGGAGCATCAAACATGAATGGATTTTCATTTCCTCCCCCACCACCACCTCCGCCAAAGGCTTCTTCATCAAGTAGCAGCAATCAAACCGGCCAGGTTGGACCTCCAGAACGTGGACGTGGCCGTGGCAGAGGACGGCGTGGAGGTGGAGGCGGATATGAGGCCCGAGGAAGGGGAGATCAAAGACATTACTCACCCAGCCATCGCGGTCAGCAACAACGCGGTGGTAACAGCCATGCTTTCCCGCCCCATTCTGCCAATTCAAATGCGCTTCGTTCACGACAGGAATCCGGTCTTACGAAGAGCAATGCTTACGATACTACAGCAGGCTCAGAACCCCTGGTAGGACTTCCCGCAGGCTCTTATGTAAATCCTGTATTTCATCAGCAGTCGCCTACTTATGTGACGGGCGCAAGGCAGGGGCTGAATCAGGACTCTACTCAGGCTCGGAATTCATCTTCCAGCCACAATCAAGCACATCGTGGGCCCTGCAGGACCGCTGCTGGTCATAAGCGGAAACTGGAAGCACTCCAGAATCCTATAAAGGACGTCAAGGAACCAGGTATACCGGCAGCACCACCAATCCCAAGGTTTGGCGCCGCAAGTCTGCCTACGAAGCCTGCAGTATCGACTAGTCACATGGCTACTGACCAAAATAGGCCCTCGACGAATCTCTTGGGCCTTACACCGGGCAACCAAGATCCAAGATACTCTGCATCGGATACTGAAGAGGATGACGGCGATGAAGAGGCCATGTTTGCACAATTGGGCTCAACTTTGAAGTTCGAGCACAATGGCGAAGTGATGACGATCGAGTCAGCTGCTGATCTTGCGGCGTGGAAGAACGAAAGATGCAGAAACTTTCCGACGAAAGATCGTATCGCTGCTAAGATGGTCGAGAAGCGTCGACTGGGCGCAGAGCGCAAGAGATTGCTTGTTCAAGCCAGTGAAGCTTTGAGAGCTGTACGACTGCGCCACAAAGCAAGACAGTCTACCATGCCCGGACAAAGTGGAGACCCAGCGTCAGTTCAACCAGAACGCCAAGAGACTGCTCTTCAGAGGGCGAAGAGAGAGTTGGCAGAACAAACAGACAGGCTAGAGAAATTACGCCAACAGGTTTCCTCGAGTGAGGCGAGAGCAGAGACTTTGCGAGCTGCCAAAGCTGAGCGGGACGGCAAGACTGCACTGGCTGCTCGCGAACAAGAAATCGTCGGAATGCAGACCGCCGACATGGACACTGTCTTACACAATACTGCGGGAGCTGCGCCTTTGGCACCTCCCGTAGACATGGATGAGAACGGTAATGCGATGGATGAGGACGTGGACTTGGCTGAAAGTGACCGATCTTTGGCCAGTTCCGAAGTTTCGTCACAGCTCAGCGCCGATTCCTCTGAGCAAGACTCAGATGACAGCAATGGACCACCAGAAGAGATCTCATCGAAAGCTATAACTACAAATACTGGGACGAGGCAACTGACTTGCCGCTACTTTGCTGCCAGTGGACTCTGCAGACTCGGAGACTCATGCCGCTTCAAGCATGAGAGACCAGCTGGTGGACCGGTCCGTATGGACGATCGCAAGTCAGAACCCATGGGTAGACATCCACAGCGAGACCAAGTCGACAGTATAGCCGTCGTGGGGAGAAAGTCCATTCACGATCGTCTCGTGGAACAAGAGCAAGAGGACGAAGATCGCTTGGCTGTGCAAGTGATCAAGTATCTCGGCAAGCTCGACTTTTTCGCCGAGAGGACTATTATGCAAGAGTGAGCGAAGATGGACGCTCTCGTGGAAACGTAGCATTGCCGGATAATGCTGAATGTGTGCAGATGTCGCTCTTAAGTAGAGAGCGTTGTGAAGATGCATTGTGAGCATCGTTCTGCGTGGACGTGTAGTGATAGCTGGTCCCGAGTGACAAGTCAAATGTATTTGTACATCACAGCATAGCCGAAAACAATCTCATGGCTATTGTGCAATATTTCCAGATAGCAGCTTCTTGCTATGCTAGAGATCACTCTGCATGAAGTCAGGGGAGAGCCGGTACAAGCACTAGGTGCGACTAAGGGAGATTGGGAAAGTGAACTTGCATGTGACAGCGCAAGCTGTAGAGCCTCCCGCCACTACAGTCGGGGCAAGTGTGCCTTTTTAGCGCCAAAACGGCCGTGCTCTTCCCAAGTGAAGATGGTTTCACTTTCGAACAAAACCTCACTTGGCTGCCGCCATGTGACCAGCCACGCCCGCAACCTCACACGGCTGCCTTGACTACTTGTGGGTTTTCTCGACTCTCTTTCTCTAGCTTCCTTCCAACCTCAATCCAAACCCTCCACTTCGACAAGCTCAAAACACCATAGCAGCTTTCACCCACCAACAAGGTATGGGACCCTGGTACTGGCACGACCAGGATACCGCGTCACTTGCTTTGCAAACGCTGTTATCGGTGACTGACATGGTCTAGCAAGCGTATTGGGTCAACAAAACGCACACACTCAACATGTCTAAGGAGACCAAGACCTTCGACTATGAGACCATGGCTGTCGTCCTCTATGTCAGTAGCTCTACACCGTCAGATTTTCCGCAACGGCACAAAACACTGACCATGCGACAGGCCATGCTCGAGTCCGGCGTCAATCTCAGCACCAAGCATTACGCCATAATGGCTGCTATCGATCCACGCGGTCGCACTACATGTGAGCTCCTCTACTAGATCTGCTCGCACAAGCAGATTTGGACTGATCCGATTCCAGCTTCCTTCGATCATCAGTTTCGCAAGGTCAAAGCACGCGCCAAAGAACTTCATGAGCAGGCCAAGAATGGCGCTTTTGGCACGCCGGTCAAGAAGACTCCATCCAAGGCATCGGCCTCAGCGAAGCGCAGCACCAAGCGTGGTAAAGCATCCTCAGATGGTCTGATTGTCCTTCTGAATACTGATTTGTGCCGTAGGTCGCAAGGCTGCTTCGGAGTATGAGGACGGAGACGATGACGAAGAGTCGCCATCGAAGAAGAAAGTCAAGGCCGAGACCGGTATGGATGACGACGATGAATTTGAAGTTTGAGGACTCTCTGCATCTTTGGGCAGCTCATCAGCGTGAGCGGATCTCATACTAAGACCGGAATGGTTGACATTGCTTTTCTTGCTCTGTCTACTGAGAAGACAGACGAACATGATGATAGCGGGGATCAGTCAATAAAGTCTGAGGACGATTCCGTGCTTGTATTTCTCAGTATGTCAAGATGGCGACCGAAAGGCCAATTCGTGCATTCTTCCGACTGGAATTGTGTGCGCAAACTCCATGGAAGTATCTGTGACTCCAATTGAGCTGATGAGAAGGCATAGCATTATCTTTCGAAGATATGTCAGAGTGAAGTGAAGTCAATATCTGATGACAGTCTCAGGCGCATTGATGGGCTTGGGGTCGTGATGCCGATCCGTGAGGTCCGTGCACCGACAACAGTAGGTACCTCACATCTCGGCGCATTGGACGCTGGACGTGCTTCGACACAGTACAACACAATGCAAGCAGCTACACGAACCGCAGCGCGGTCTACCAGCCGGCTACGGCCTCAAGTACAGAGGCAGTCACGCCGCCACGCCTCAGACTCCCACGGCCACGACTCCCACGGCTCCAGCGCCCACGACAGCCACCCTCCTCCTGCCAACGAATCCTACGGTGTACGTGCACTCACGTCGAAGGACCTGTGATATTATGATTGTGAAAGTAGCTGACTTGTGGTCGCAGGCCGGATTCTTCATCACATTGGCTGCGATTCCGGCCTCCTTTGCGATCTACAAATTCACTCAGCAGGGAAGCGACAGCCAGCCTTACTTCACGCGCCTGATCCGAGACACATATGCCGACTACAAGATAAAATGGGCAGACCGAAATGACTTCCATACGCAGGCTGTGGAGAAGGCAGCCGCTGATCGTGTGCTGTTCATGACTGAAGGTGCACAAAGTGTGAGATCTGTCGATCTAAGATATCCAGAGTGCGTATATACGAGACTCATAGGGTAGGACCTTCAGTGATCTGACCGGAAACCTTACAGACAATTCAACCACGGATCACCATTCAATGTCCCTGCGGGACATGGCCGTGCCAATATGGACGAGCTGATCAAGAAGTACGAGAAAGATGCGTTCGAGGCGAACGAGGTAAAGCTGCAACAGCTGAGGGATAACGCGGTGCCTGTGGAGAAACCATTTACGGGCTTCAAGAAGACGAAGACGGCCCCAACGGACAGCTAGACAGCATTCTGGAGGTAGTGTTGTGTATAAAGATGACAAGCTATGCTGATAGCAATATTTCTCATGTACAAGACATGTCATGAATCTGTCGGCTTGCATGCTATTGACATGCATCTATCATAGCGGCGCCTAAGGGCGTGCATCTTTAGACTGCCGCCACCGTTGTTTGCTAAGTTAAGCCGCCTGCACATGGCCGCAAGACCATGACGGCTGTTCGTGGGAACGCAGCCGCAGCTGCTGCTGCAATGATAGCGTAGTCGCGAGTCGAGCATATCAATCATTACACAAGGGAGAGACAGAGCTCCCTCACCAGCTACCCTTGGTATCTTTGCACCCATAACGCCGACTCATGCCCATCTGTATCATACAGCTTTGAATCATGTGACTCCCATCCCTTTTACTAATCACAAACTCCCGGCACTCTTTACAGTCGTGGTATGTGGGGCATGAGCAGGTTGTGCGGGCGCATCGGGCATAGGAACGTCGCTGAAGTCGTCTTGCCCAATTGCTCTGATGGTGAAGGTGTCTGCAAAGTATTAGCGTCGCCAGAATAGCGATGCCTCCCTGAGATGCGAGACTTACAAACTGCAGCGACGAAGCCGAATATGCATACACCTGTTACCGCATTCCTGACGAGGTATGGCTGTCGAGCTCGGTAGAGGGCTGCCGAGGGCCGGTTGTTCTTGTCGTAGTAGGAGGACTGGGGTATTCTGGTCGTCGTTAGCCGTTCGTTCGTTGATACAGGTATGTGAGATCTTACCTTCCGAGAGGCATTTTGGCAATATGTGGAAATGCGTTTTAGATGGCAACGGATGCGAGATCGCGACCTCGCATCGGTTTCATGCTCTCCACGTGATGCTGACTAGGGCTTTGATGCCGAATTCCGAGAAGCTTGCTGATGACATGCGCGTGCAGCTTATGCCAAACTCAACACCATCTCGCGACCACCACCTGCGTCTCGCACCACGCACCTCGCACTCTGACCTACGCATTGGAAGGACACCACCTCGCCACTCTGCCGTCCCCGACACCAATTCTCGACGCGAATCGCATGCGACAACCTCGACAGATATGACTGCAGACCCGCAGGCGGAGGACGAAATTCCCCAGCACGTTGTAGATACATAGAGAGCTGCTTTGTTTGCCTCGTGTGACCGTTCAGAAACCCTTTCGCAGTGCTCGTAGCCGCGACAGCTAGTGCACGTCGAAGTATCGCGCTATGGCGGCGCCTGCCAATATCGTGGAGTCGCTGAACTCCGCGCGCGGCATCGTACTCAGAGACCACGCCCTGTACCCTCAAGTAGTCCCCGGCGTGCTGCAAGTCATCGCTCCGGGCGCTAGTCTTGAGCTACGGAGATGGGGAGCAGATTTCCTTGCAGAGACATTTGCATCGCAAGCGGCGACGGCGGAGGAGAAGCAAAACATGTCGCTGTTGGTGCTGGACACTTTGCAGGGCTATCTCAACCGGAAAGAGAATCTAGGCGAAGATGAGGATACAAGCGTCGTCAAGAGTGCGGTGCAATGCGCCGCCAGTCTGTATCCATTCGTCTTCAGACATACCGTGACCAATATAAAGGACAGCGACACGTGGGGAAAGATTGCCAAGATCAAGAGTAGCATCTTGCGGAGGATGGACACAGCTGCACCCGGCGTCCGCATATGTTGCATCAAGTTCGTGGCATGTGTTGTGCAAACTCAGACTCCAGGCCTCATTGCAGACCCTCGAAGGCCAGAGCACAACGAAACTAGTCTGGCGCTCGTGCCCAGAGACCATCCGATCATTCCGCCAGCCAACCTCGAAGCTGAGGCGTCCGGACTTCTCGACAGACTTCTTGGCGTGTTGCAGGAGAACGTGTCTGATCCACTCGTTGTGACTGCGACTCTCAATTCACTCGCAACGCTGGTCCAGAGACGTCCCAGCATAGCCAGCAAGATCTTGACGACTGTGCTCGCCTTCAACCCCCTAAAGTTGGTGAACAGACCCCCAAGCGGCAGGGACAAGGTCTCTGTCAGAAGTATGACGAGGACTACGATGTCATTCTTGCTCAACTGCTTAAAACGGAATCCAAACACAACCTTCGCAGGACGAATACAACAGCAAGTGGAGCGTCTGAAGCACGGTCTCACGGAAGTCTTCACTGAGAATCACCAGCTGAAACGCCCTGCGCCAGATGAGCCAATCGATGGACTGGATGTCACGAAGCGTCAGCGCATTGAGACGAAGACCGCGAACGGTGCTACATTGCAGCAGCGCTCGCCTACTTTTGCACCTCTGCCTCCAGGACCAGTCACTTTAGCACAGCTGTTCACTCTGACTCAGGATCCCAACGCTATGAATTTCCATGCTGAGCGACTGCCCACACAATTGGTGTCGCAACTAATATTTGCTCTGGCCGCCCAAGTTCCGCAAAGTCAAGTAGATGAGGCTGTCGGTGCGGTTCGTGCACGGTGGCTGAGTGCGGAGAAGCAAGGCGTTGGCTCCGCCCTAGACGCCGCGAAGGCTGTAATCGGGGAAGAAGATGACGACGACTACGATCCCACCTTTTCGTTGAGCGGCGGCACAGAGCAAATCATGGATCAACTCGACCACTCGTCACCGAATGGCATCGAATCAAGCATTGCCGTGGAGCGCTACAACCTCCCGGCACCGGCGCCGCTGACAGAAGCAGACCGCGTAGATTACAGCAAGGTCGCTTTAACGAGAGTGTTTGGCACCCTCTCTGACCTCGACAAGGAGGCGAGGTCAAAGGGCAAGCAGTCCCAGCCTGAGTACGGCTTCAATCGCCTAGCCGCTGTTACCGTATCCGGGCATGATAGAGAAGGATGGCTCACACTCGTAACACGACTAGCGACCAGAGCGCCATTCAATCTGCAATACGACGAAGGACCTATCAAGAGAGAAGGTGAGGAGCGAAGCTTGAAGAAGAAAGGCAACATGCTCGATCTTTCCAGTGGCATTCGAGAAGCTTTGCTTAACTACATCATGGAGAACTTTCGGTTACGGATTGACGTCGCCATAATGTGGCTGAACGAGGAATGGTATTCCGACCGGCTTACTCAAAAGCAAAAACAAGACGAAGGTCTTGAGATCGATATTGCTTACTTGCCCAATTATTGGCACTGGACTCTACGACTCATGGACGCATTGATGCCGTATTGGGACGTGAAGGACGGCCGGATACTCATCCGATTCCTTTCGGAGGTTCCAGCCATCGATCGCAAAGTCTTGGACAGGGTCAAGAAAATCGCAGAGGACCCAGAACGAATACAGATGACAGTGACGGCGCTCTTATACCTGGTCACTTTCAGACCTCCGGCTCGTGAGCTTGTGATCGACTGCACCGAGCAGATGTGGAGGGAGAATAGCGATGCGAGGTCAGGAGCAAAGAAGATTCTGAGTAAGTGGCGGCCTGCTGTGCTAGAAGATGGCGCGGCGATCAAGGCGGAGGCATAAGCGCTATCGAGGGCATGAGTGAGGATACTGGGCAAGACGCGCAGATCTGACGATCTGATGAACGAAGCGTGAACACACAGACGATAGCGAATAGGAGGCAGGTCGCCGTCGCTGTGGATATTGCTCCACACGCCTCTTCAGTCAAGTTCCCCTTGACATGGTCAGGATTTCACCGACGCAAGTAAATGATACATGTTGTTGTGCCAAGGTCGCGTTGCTAGAATGATGGCGATGCAGGAGGTCGTCACCAGTTGCGCTGCACGTCTGCATACATTTTGCAATTCGGCGTCCTGAATGACAATGACCGTGAGCCTCTCCAAGGGCAAAGCTTCGCCATCATGACCAACGCATCAATAGGCTTGTCAATGGTGCAGCATCTCGAGCTCATGATTTTCACACGCTTGACGACATCAAGGCCGAGCGTCTTCGCGGACTCATTGCAGTTGGTTTTCCGACACTGCACGACAAGGTGGGGCCATCCGTCAAATCTCGGTTCTGCGCTTGAGCATACGACCCTGGAGGGACACACAGAATATATCACCATGTGGAGCTGGCGTGGACTTGAAGCATGCGAGTATTGCCGTTCAGAGCTTAAAAAGCGATTGTGAAGAGCAATTCTGAGAGCCTTGGGCAGGTGACCACGCCAGAACCAGTGCGGGCACGTTTGCAGGATTTGGATTGGGCTGGCCAAGCAAGAGAAAATGAACATAGTTGGATCTATATGTAGAATGGAACCTGCGACTGCTTCTAATCTGACGATTGTGTTGGGCTCATTTTTCACCTATAGCTGCTCGAGTATATAGCAGTAGAACCATGTCTTCTTTTCGCGCATGTTAACGTCGCTTGCCCGAAGACATCACTTTGCCGTGCTCGCACTTGCATATATATATGCACGCTTCCTCGCTTGACTTAATACGTCAGGCTCTCCGATTACCAAGTCAGTCCTCAATGAGCTGCGCGACGCGACATGTCCATAAAATCACATGAACATCACGCAATAGTCATCACACACAAATGCCTCACGTCATCGACTGCCCAGCGGATATGGGAATGGGCCACCCGATCGACACAGCCAGGTCATCTGCTCTGACCACCTGCACCGACAACGAGTCTGTCCCATACTAGCGACAAGAGGGGTAGTGATGTTGCATTCCCTACGACGTCTTGTACACCTGCAATTGTCGGTGGACTGCAATGTGTCGCACGCCTCCACATGGCGTGTGCGCCATAGCTCGCACGCGATGCCGGGTTCAGTATACGACATGAAGCTGCCGATTATGCTGATATGGCTGCTTTAGGTAACAATCATGTCTTTCTGCATGCTACCTTAAGCTGGTCCGACGAAAAGCTTCGAGGGTTCCAGGCATTCCATCGTCATCAGCGATATCCTGGCTCGGACGAGTTGAAGGGAGGGACAAGCACGACTCGTCAGCAGTGGGGATGGGAAGGCAAAGAGGCTCACCCATGACCCGTCTGACTTTCCATCGCGACATGCGAGCTTCACATCACGAACAAGTTGGAACAACAACACCTTCGTCCCTTTCACCCCGCCACAAGGAAAATACTCACGTCTGAGACATGTGCGGAGCTGTCACATACCGTCACCGCTGATCTGGTGGAAAGCTCGGCGATCCACTCATACCATAGGAGGCACCACATTCCAGTGATTGCACGCGCAGTTATGATGACACGCAATTCATCTCCGCTGTTGCGCACTGCGACATGTCCCTCCCAAGCCAAATCTCCCGCTCGTACCTGCAGCTCCCGCTCCACCACCCTTTCTTACCGCAACACCAGGGTCTCCCTTCCAATCCTCGCCTCTGGCATTTTGCTTTACATTTACAGCGGCTGGGCCGGTTGTGGCTTTCGAGATGTCTTCTCTCTCACCGGCCATACTTCTTGGGCCTCTCCCAATTGTTCTTCAGGCATAGCATCTATCATTATGCGGCTGCACATTGCTGGCGACATGCTTTGGGCTCTCTTTTTCGCTGCCTCTACTTCCGCAACAAGTTCAGCCTTGTTGCCGTCATATCCGCTAGCCGTGAAGAATCCTTATTTATCAACATGGGTTCCTGGGAATCAGCTCTCCAATGCTGCAACTGCGCAACCGCAATTCTGGACAGGAACCAATCTGACATGGCCCATACTGGCGCGAGTTGACGGAACAGCATATGCGCTCTTTGGATCACCAAGTGGTCTTACCGGCGGTCTCCAAGCTGCGACTACAGACGGCATCAGCTACAGCTCTCTGCATACTTACATTCGTGTGAGCGCCGGAGGCGTAAACTTCACTTTGGATTACTTTACTCCGGTCTATCCAAAGAAGGCCGATTATCTGGTGCACTCGTTGCCATACTCCTACCTCACCATCAACGCCACTACTTCCGGATATGTCACGAGGAATGTACAGGTCTTCAGCGCCGTTGATCAGACATGGACCGCGCAAAATGGCGCAGCACAACTAAACTTCACAACATCTGGAGACATCGCCTACTTCCAATTTCACAATCCCAACGAGATTCCCTTTACTGAGACCAGCGATATGGCCACCTGGGGATCCGTCATATTCGGGACGACGACTGGTTCCAACGTGACATTCGGATGCAACGATGCCAGTAGCGTTTACTCGACTTTTGCATCACAAGGCGGCCTCAGCAGATTGGCTGGGACATGCTCCGGGGCCGACCTGGCAGGCATTGCTCAAGATTTGAGCACTGTAAGTAGCAGTGGTGCTCATGCGGTTTTCGCTGTGGGATTCGATCGCCCCCAAGCTGTGAACTATCTAGGTGCTGCTCAAACAGGCTATTATCGAACAAGATGGCCAACGGTTCCTGAAGCTCTGGACTACTTTCTCGACAACTACACCGACGCACTTTCATATTCATCAAGCTTGGACGCCCTTATACGTGAAAAGACTGCCTCGGTCTCTAGCGACTTTGGCAGCCAATATGCCGATATTTGCGAAGCTAGCTTCCGACAAGCCATTGCACCAATTGAGATCACAGTGCCGCTGGACGACCTGGATGCTTCACCGTCTGCCTTCCTCAAGGAGATATCCAGCAATGGCAACATGAATACTGTGGATTTGATTTTCCAATCTTGGCCGATATACGTCAACCTAAACCCAGAATGGTGGATGTTGCAGCTCAGGCCAACACTTGACTATCTCGCTGCAGGACGCTGGCCACATCCATGGGTCATACACGATATGGGACTGCACTATCCCAATGCTACCGGCCACGATGACGGTGATACTGAACAAATGCCGCTATTCGAGACCTCGACCATCTTCATCCTCTTGCTCGCTTACCAGCAACTCACGGGGGACACCTCGTACACCGACCAGTACGCCAATCTCTTTCCTGGTTGGGCTGAGTATCTTGTTGAGAATTCTCTCTACCCAGCAAGTCAACTCATCAGTGTCGACGCCATAGCAGGCACACCCAATCAGACTGCGCTCGCCATACAGTCGGCGATCGGTCTCAAAGCCGCAAGTGTGCTGGCAGGAAATGCCTCTTATGCCGATACTGCAGACAACTTCGCGAAGACGATCTATGATGACGCTCTCGGTCTCAACGGCGACACACTCAATACCAGTACTCACTTCACCTACAATTATGGCGACAACGATAATTGGAACGTTATCTTCGCTGCCTACTCTGACGTGCTCCTTAATACAACCACCTTTCCGCAAGAAGCCTGGTGTTTGCAATCCGATTGGTACCTCTCACAAATCCAAGAAGCAGGTCTAGCTTGGGCTGGACCAGAATCTGACAAAGGCGTAAATTGGGCCTTGACTGATTGGAGTAAGTGACCTCACCTCGTCATGCTTCGTATCCCTACTCACTAACATCTTCTAGACATCATGTTCGCATCGGTCGCTTCCACTGAACTTCAGAAATCCATCATTAGCACGACTTGGGATTTCATGACCAATGGCAAGAACAGTATTCCATTCGGCACGAAATATCTTGTTGATGGTGCCGATGCCGGTGTCTGGGTCGGTAACAAGGCGCGAAGTACAGTGGGGACGCATTTTGCACTTACTGCGTTGCAGCAAGGAACGTGGGAATTCTAAAGGCTGGTCACATGAGCGTTTTTTGGTGTTTTCGGCATTGCATGGATCAGGGTCCGCATTGCACGGATTGAGCATGAAGGCGAAATTGAAAGGATAGGCAAATTGGCCGAGACGAAAGCATAATGTGTTGCTTAGAATAGCATGTGCATCCTGATGAGCGCTTCCTGCATTGGGGAAACGACCTCGCACTGCTAAAGTGTAGATACGAGATACACATCATTCTATTCAATCTCAGCACACTGTCTTCTCAAGGCTTTTCTCGAATTACGGTTCTTCAAAGAAGTGTACAATTACCTTCGAAGAACCGAACCGTCCTCTGGAAGAACTTCAAATTTACATCCAGAGACCCGCACCTCCGCCTTTGAAGAAGTATACTTTCAGAGGGACCATAACTTCGACGAGTCCGCGCCTTTGCATAGTCCGAGTCTCTGGAGAAACCACGTCTCTATGAGAGCGTATCATCAACGTTGAAGAGATCGCTTTCCTACCTTTATAGATAGCACGCCTTTGGGAGATTCTCTTTTGAATGAGTCGGACTGTCGAAGGGGCTGTACATTCATGCAATCTATACCTTTGAAGAAAACAATAGTCAACATCGTCGTTGTCGAGCATACCATTATAAGAAGCGCTTATCTGTCGAAGGCAGTATCTATATGGTGTCATTACAACGACAGTAATCATCTATGTTCCGATCTATGCTTTATCGCAGTACAGCTGCTGCTATCATATCCCGTCCGCAATCTCCCACTGACGGATCCATCGCAACACCCACTCCGCCTTCACGGCCTCGAGTCTCCTCAGCCCAGGACAGAGTTTCTGCGTCTCTGACGTCGCGAAGACCGGCCGTCTGCTGCCCTCCCTTCCCATCTCCTGATAGAAATCTTGTAGCGCCAGCGCAGGACCGTCCATTGTCTCCAGCCACTCCGCGAGCGACACCAGCTCAAGATTCGTCGCTGCGGCGATTTGCGGCGCGATGCAACTCCAGAGCGTGGCGGTAGGGTTGACGAGATGTAGGACTTTCGCCCCTGCTTTCTTGTCTTGCCGTCGGAAACAACTGCTCAAGCTCGCGAGGAAGCTAGAGTTCATCGTGCCTTTGCTGCTGCTAGCAAACATCCCCTGAATGAGGAGCTCCGCCACCTCATCGACGGGAATCCAATCTATCCTCTCCATCATGCCCAATGTCTTTGGCAGTCTGCCGACCTCTCTGGAACTCCGTATCAGTCTGGGGAACCACTCCGTCGAGTTCCATGCTCCGTCGCCCTTAATGGGCCCTGCGATCTGTCCGACTCGCACGACTTTCGTCTCCATTCTGTGGGTCTCCGCGGCGCGGTCGAACATGAGTTCTGCGATCTGCTTGCTTTGTGCATATCCCATGGTTTCTGAGACGTCGAGATCGGAGAGGATGTGCTCTGGTACAGCGCCTTGCGTCCAGCGGTTTGCGGCGCCGATGGACGAGACGAAGGTGATGGGTTTGTTGAGGGCGATGAGGTTCAGACAGGTCTCTAGTTGCGGATTAAAGTAGGAGAGGGGGAATTCGAAATTGACGGGCCAGGCTATGTGAAGGATGTGTGTGATTGAGGCCGTGAGACTTGCGGGAAGGGAGCCGGGTGATGAGAGGTCTGCTTCGATTGTTTCGATGGGAATGGAGCCGGCTATCTGGGGTGCGGGAGAGCGCTTGCTCTTGGTGGGACGATTGATGCAGATGATCCTCTCGATGGTGCCCTGATTCTTCGTGGCGAGTGATCTGAGGACATGAGAGCCGAGGGACCCAGTAGAGCCTGTGATGAGGATGGTTGCCGGTAGGTTTCGCTTGGGACGACTGCGTTGTTGCTTCCGCGACGCTGGGAGATCTTCGATCCTCTGAAGAAAGTGTTCCAACGTCCTTTGCATGTCGTTTGCGCCGATCGTAGAAGTAGACTTCTTGCCTGAAGACTCGGAGTCGCTGCCACCCATGAGCAGTGTGAACAAGCTCGTCGCCAATCTTGATACGTTCGAGCAGTCATAGATCATGCGCGTCGATATCAGTTTCGCCGCCTCCGGGTCCTCGGCCTTCACCGCGATCTTGATCTTTCTTACCAGTTGTGAGACCTGTAAGGAGTCTAATCCTAGGTCCATCAGCGACGAAGATGCCGGCACCGGCTTTCCGTTGCAAAAGTCTTCTTGCAGGAGCCGAATCAGAGATTCTGTCACTTCGTCCTGGTTCGAGAAATCGATGCTTAGCCCTCGAGATTCACTCGTTCCTTCCGCTGCACTCTCGTACAGCTTCGCCGTTGTCTCTGCTAATTCTTTCTCCGTAAAGGCCCTCCGCACCTCTCCCTTTGCAGATTTGGAGAACGCTCCCTTGTTGACAATCTTAATTAGCTCCCGTGCAATTTGTGCATGTCTTGGAAGGACTTGGTTAGCCTCTTCGACAACCTCCCAGATACTGTTCACGTCTAGCTTCGAAGCGTCCTCTTTCGACTCCACCAGAAGCGCAGCTTGCGATCTTCGCGATCCGACAATGAGAGCCGATGTGACTTCGGAGTGCCCAGAAATGAGCAATTCCGCGGCCTTGGGGTTGAACTTCTCTCCGTTCTCGAGAACAATGGTATCGTCCACTCGGCCTTTATAGATCCACAAGCCGTCCTTCGTCGGATGTTTCGCATAGAGATCTTTCATCGAATACTCATTTCGATCCGAGAAAGTCCAAAAGGCACCTTGATGCTGCACGATTGACTCGTCTCGGACAAAAATCATCTCCCACAGCTGCTCAGCGTGCGGTCGCCATCGAATGCCGAGACCTGGATGGTAGTTGTGATATGGCCATTCGTCCTCGTTTTGCGGTGGATATTCAGGTATGTTGAATGTCTCCGTAGAGCCGAGCAAGGGGAGAATCCTAACGTGCTGCCAGATCTTATTTCCTACATTTGTAGGAAGAGGTGCGCCGCCGAAGCCGACACTGCTCCAGCGTCCCATACTTTGAAGCAGATCTTCTTCGGCCGCAGCTTCGACGAGAATGGCTGGAGCCAACAGTCCAGCTTCAGCAACATTCAGCTCTAGGATGCGACGTAGAACGACTGTTGATGGTGTCATATCTGAGGGACCAAGGACGAGCTGGGTGTCTTGGAAGATAGAATACGCCATGAAATTGATGCCAGCTGAATGGAAAGGAGGCAAAGCGGAGTATACAGACCTGTTCTTCCATTCCATCGCGGTGACGTGTCGACCATCGACTGGTGAAAGCTTTTGCTGTGCGTCAATAGTGGCCATTAGTCCATGAGCAATCGCCACGGCTTTGGGTTCGCCTGTCGACCCTGATGTGTGCAGGTACATGAAAGTCTCGTGTGCGATTTCATCGAACGGTTTTCGCATCCCGATATACTCCTCTGAATCCTTGGCCAAGAGGTCTTGCAAACTCGGTATAGTGCTACATCGCACTGTTGCCGTCTTGAGCTCATTGTCCGGGACGCCATGCTGGAACCCCTCAATAGGTGTGATGAGATCTCGACATCCCGTTGATCGGATCAGCGACATATGCGCTGAGGTACTGTTTTTGGGTGATGAGAAAAGCGCTCTCCGTCCACATTTTGCAGCCGCCAGGGCAAAAATATAATATCGTGCATCTGAAGGTCCGATGTAGCAGAGTGTCGTGCCCGCATGATCGAGACTGCGTTCCAGATGTCGTGCCAGTCGGTTCACCGCTGCCGCCAACTCTTGGAATGTGATGTCCGTAGCCTTGCCTCGCTGTAGACTATCCGAGTCCTCGAAGTATCGAAGCCATACTTGAGACGGACAGACGCTCGCCTTGTGGTCGACGACATCTTGTAGCAGCCTTCTGCCGCATGCAGTGTCCATGATAAAAGCGTTTAGCTCTAGAACAAAATGGAGGTGAAGTCTACGACGTGATGCAAAGCGACTTCGACAGGCGGAAGTCTGTTGAGACCAGAGCGCGCTGCCCCCAACATCTTGGGGATTTAGTCGATGCTCGATCCATATTCTCGCAGTAGCCGAACACTGTTTTCGAATCTGTGAGCGCATCGAAGCCGGATTATCCTAATCGGGACTCGATCGACGCATTGAATCTGGCGCGAAGTGGATTATACCGCCAGCACGGGTGCGCTTTTTCTCAGAGTTCGACGCTACAGACCTTATCCCGAGGATCATGACGCAGATAGGGGAATGTGTTGTCGTGTGTTAGGCGGTTCGTAAGGTCAGATTTTCGGACGGTATGTGTTTTGCCCAACGATCGGGACGATCCCCATCCGAGGTTGTTTTTCTTTCTTTTGGACAATATTGCACATCCAATCTGCTCTCCTGCCATGCAAGTCGACTTCGCCATTTGGTTTCATCATTCTTCGCCATGCCTTCATCCGATTTAGAGAAGGAGGAACGCGAGATGTCCACCACGACTGGCCACACCGACCCTGAGACAAAAGCCGGGCACGAGGATGAATCTAGGAGCAGCGAGAATGAGGCTCCTCCAGCAGACACAACTGGAGTACGAGGCATCATCTTGATATTTTGCATCTGCATGGCTCAGTTTACATCGCTGGCGGGCCTCGCAACCACAATTGCACCACTGCAAATTATTGGACAAAGCTTCGGTATCACCAATGAAGGACAGTTGAGCTGGTTCACGGCCGCATACAGTTTGACGTCCGGAACAATTGTCTTGCCGGCTGGTCGACTGGGCGATATGTATGGACATCGCAACATGTGCGTCGCCGGATTCGTGTGGTTTGCTATCTGGTCTGTGGTTGCTGGCGTGAGTGTATATTCTGGCAGTGTACTCTTCATCGTAGCCAGAGCATTCCAGGGAATTGGCGTGGCAACCACAGTTCCGAATGCGCTGGCAATCGCTGGCATCCACATACCCGCGGGCAAGAAGAAAAACATGGTGTTTGCGTTGTTCGGAGCAGCAGCACCTACAGGATGGGTTGTCGGAGCAGTGTTCTCATCTATATTTGCGGAGCTTGCGTGGTGGCCTTGGGGACAGTGGGCGCTGGCAGTTTGGTGTGTGGCTCTGGCAATGCTATGCAGCATCGTATTGCCAAAGCACGTCGGCAAAAGCGATGCCGTGTCCAAGTTCGACATGTTGGGATGCGCGACGGGTGTTACTGGACTCGTCTTGATCATCTTCTCCCTCAGTCAGGGAGCTGTCGTCGGATGGCAGACGCCGTACACATATGCTCTGCTGATTGTTGGTGTCCTGGCCTGCGTCGCTTTTGTCGTCGTCGAGGCCAAGTTTGCAGAGCAGCCGCTCGTGCCCATTCGAGAAATGACCGCCACTGTGGGTCTGGCACTTGCAGTCGTCGCTGCGGGATGGGCAAGTTTTGGCATATGGGTGTACTACCTCTGGCAGCTCATCGAAGTGCTTCGGGGTTACTCGCCCCTTGCTGCTACCGCGCAAAATTGTCCTGTCGCTATCTCAGGACTCATCGCGGCTGTGTCAACAGGCCTGGCACTGTCGAAACTGCCCGTGCCTTGGGTTCTGCTCATTGCGACTTGTTGCTTCTTGACAGGCCAGCTGCTCATCGCGACAGTGCCGGTCGAGCAGATCTACTGGGGCCAGACTTTTGTGTCGATCCTCATCATGCCCTTTGGACTTGACATGTCTTTTCCTAGCGCAACCATCCTTGTCAGCAACGGCATGGCCCCCGAGCATCAGGGCATTGCGGCCAGTCTCGTCAACACTGCTGTGAATTGGTCTATTGCCCTCGGACTGGCATTGGCCGGCTCCGTGGAACGATACACTGCGAAAGGTAGTCAATTGCAAGGATTCCGGGGCGCGTGGTACCTAGGCATCGGGTTGGATGGATTGGGTATCTTACTGGCTCTGTACTTTGTGGTGCGTCTGTCCATTGCCAAGACATAGCGTTGATTCCGTATCTCAGCAATGTCGAATATTTCCTCCTTAGCGGTGTTCTTTCGAAGTGCAGCTTGCAAACGTCGAAATTAAGTACAAATGTGCCGTGATCCCTGTCTAGCCATTGCTTGGCCGTCTTGACGATTCCCCTCATTTCATTTATCCTCCAGGTACACATATAACCCACACCAGCCTGATATATTGTCGCCAGAAGACCCACCTCTTCGATACTCGCGGCATCTACAACACCGTTCATCCCAGATGCACTCATCAGCCCCCCTCAGTCGATGCCTCTCGCCCCATCATTTCGATATAACTTCCTCCGCATCAGCAAAAGAAAGAGTGAGAAGTCCTGATAGACCAGTCTGGTGGATGTGGCAGATCTCACGCTGCGCGGAGCCTGCAAGCGGTGTATTGGGCGCTTTCGATCTGGAACACAAGAATTATTCTCGTACGAGGCTGTCTACTGGAGGCCATCAACAATACATGAGAGAGCACCAACTATAAACTTATGATATGCCTTCGGCAGATAGCGTATCAGCAACGATCTTGTTCAAATCATAGCCGAAACTCCACTGGGCAAATTCCTTGTGGCTCTTCGGTGTTTCGCCCTCGAAAAAGTCCTTGATCTTGTCCTTGACCTGATCCGGAGTGTCCTGCGGACTATTGGAAAAAATCTGCATAGCACCAGCGCGCCGGCGCCTCACTGCGTACAGGACGGACAAGCGATGGGGTATCTCCTCTTTCGAGCGAATCTTGCTGAGCACAGATGCAAGTACGGCGCCGTCTTCAAGTGCCATGTTGGCGGCTTGGGCCTGGTGTGGCAGCATTTGGTGGGCTGCGTCCCCAATGCAGACAGCTTTGCCTCTGGACCAGTATGGTGCGGCGCCGCGGTATGCAAGTTTCCACAGATTGATCTCTTGCGTCATTCTTTTATTGCGTGTTAGAAAGGCATAGATGCTCTGCACAGGCGGTGTACTGACTTGAGAGATTCCAGCAAGGCTGGATGAAAGTTTTCATATACGGAGCGGACATCGTCGGCGCTGGACTCGCCATGCCAGCCTGTTCTCTGTGAGCAAACTCGATACCACGGTGATAATTCGGAATGATACCTTCACCATGCTGTGGCTCCACACTCGTTGGATGGATACCGACGAAGTTGTACAGATCGCCCCTGCGACGGTGTCAGTACAACTCAGACGAGGCTGCTGTGTTCGTGTCTCACCCTCTGCATCGATAGAAGATGATGCGTCGATCCGGACCAGTAGCAATCCTCATGATCGTCCTTGGTTCGTGGAGGATATCTTCCTCCTTGCCGTGTCGATGCAGGACTTCATGCATGATTGGTCTCGTTATTTCGTTCTGTTCGAGCTTGTCCACTGGAACGACCCAGCGAAAAGCACTCTGGCCGCTCTCTACAAGCGACGGATGATCTTTCCCAAGGACTTGCTCAGCGACGACAGACTGCGAGACCAAATCAGTGGCACATTCCAACGGAAGCATGTGACAACACCCACATGAACGCCGTCCGCGCCAACGATGACATCCTTCGTGTGCGTCGTACCATCTTGCAAAGTGATAGTCCCGCTCTCACAGTCGACAAACTTGACAGGAGCTCCAAGTCTTAGCACTGGCTTTTCGATTCCTTCTGGCGGATGCAGCATGCACTCTTTCAAGCCGTTGTGAAGGTCCACGCGGTGAAGACTGAACCATACCGAGCCGAACTCTTCTTCGATGTGCTCCCAATCAGCTCGGTATTTCTCTTCTAGCTTTTGCCCATCGAGCACTGCCGACTGAGCCGACTATGTCAGAACTCTTATGGGTGGTAGCGTAATGAAAGAGCTCACAAACCTGCTCGAAATTCACGCCCCTCGCCTTATTGAAGTCGAACCCGATGGCATCCAATATGCCTGTCGTATTAGGTGCAATACCTAGAGCGGCGCCGACCTCTCTGTGGAACTCGGACCGTTCGAAGACCTATTCAACCACCTTTTTCAGCAAACGTGCCGATCGAATGAAGACACATCGCTAACCTCAACCCGATGTCCCTCTCGACTCAACGCTGCAGCTGCAGCGAGACCTGCAATACCTGCTCCAACTATTCCGATATCGAGAGAGATACTCTCGCCTGGCTTCTGCGACCAGTCCCATTTTCGCTTCCAATTGACTGGTTTTGCGAATTGCTGAATGGCCATCTTTGTTTCTGTCCGAACGTCGTTTAGCAAGCTATGTTGAAGCAATCAAATGACTATTCAGATAGGCTCCGTTGCATCCTTTTTGTATTTCTGCTCAACAGCGTTTGACGTCAGAATAATAGCATAGCTAAGTGATTACATAGCTAGATGCACCCGTATCACTGCAAGATTTCCGATCGGCCCGACGGCATGTCGATCTCTGCAATACTGCCACGGACTTACACGCTGCATCTTCGTCCGTGGCTGTCAAGCAGTGCAACGTAAAGGTATCATGTGCTACACCACGGTGGTGACGACGATGGTGGCGAGGCTGTGAGACTGTTAGGCTGTTTTTCTCTGATGCGACACTCGCTCTGCTCACATGTAATGTCAGCCCATCAAATCATCGGTATACCGAAAGACCGACCAGTGCGAGTTCCATCGTGGCTTTCCCAAATCACCGCAGTACTCGTACGGAGCTTTTCGTAAGGGGTCTTTTCAGCATCGTGGCTGTAAACCTCAACTATGGTCTCGTGTATTGACAGCCGAGTCTTCCACGCTGGGGCCGGGACTCACTTTTTCGTTGTGGTACCATTCAGCTTTTCACGGACTCACCCAGGGACATTGGATCCACGACATGTAGCTCGTGAATTATTGTGGTGGTGGCTTCATCGGATTTACGATGTCAAGATCTGACTTTGATGCGCCGACATTACCGGAGCGAAGGGCTACAGTGGGAAAATATTCTCGCAGAATGCTCCATGCTTGATCTCCTGGCATCGCTCCCGGTGGTGATCGAATTTCCAAGCTGTAAAGTGTTGGCAATCTGACATGGTGTGTAGGAATTAGTGCAGACAGAAGCAGGTTGTAGAACATTCGTCAGCGTGAGCGCGGTCATGGGCGGTGTGCTGACCACTCAACCAATCCTCAGAGCCGTAATGCTCATATTCTTTCTACTAGGAAATTATGGCAGCGTGGAATAGTATGCGCACACCGACAGGTCGAAAGTGATGCGGAGGAAGATTTCGTGCGAAATTGAGAGGCTCGTGCGAGGCGACGAAGCTTTGCGGCACAGGCTTTCGTCGGTCCTTTGTCATCGTGAAGGAACTTGTAGCATGTTTGCTGCCGAACCCTAGATGATCGACCTTGCAGCTTCGAAGGATTCGTCTCCAAAGATGACGAAGGGAGGAGGTGACGGAGATGCCAGGGGCGGATGACCTTGAAGGAGTTGAAGGATCAAGGCTGATGACATAAGACGACTCCGACTGCCGACTGTCGGCTGCCGGCGCGTCCCTTTCCTTACATGTAGTGCTCCTTGCTCTCGAGTCTTCTCACACCGCCACCAATTCCTCAGGCTGTCAACGACCGGCAGTTGATGGTACACACCGAATAGGGAACCGAACCGTTGCATTCTGCTTCTTTGTGGACGGACTCGATGAGTACTGCGGCGAGCATGGAGACGTGATCACTCTGCTCAGGAGCTTGGTCGCCTCAGACGATATGAAGATCTGCCTCTCTAGTCGCCGCTGTAACATCTCTGAGGATTCGTTCGGCCACAATCCTGCCCGGAAGATTCTATTGCAAGAACTGACCTGGACGGATCCTGCGAGCTATGTTGATGATAGACTAGTTGGCGAACACGATTTCGCTGGTCTCGCGTCGTGCGCAGTAGAATAACGATGAGATCATTGTCGAGATCCAGACAATGGCGAACGCCGTTTCCCCCTGGGATTGCCTTTCCGTCCGCGAGCTTCTCAAGAGCGTGGTTGACGGCGATAGTATTGTAGACCTTCAGAGACGACTAAGAAGTCTTCCGCCTGATCTAGAGCACTTCTTCCAGCACATGTACCGACGCCCTCAACACCCTCTACAAGCAACAGGCGGCTCATGCATTCCATTTGTGCTTAAAGGCAGTGTCACGTCTACCTGTCCTGTCCTACTTGGTGATAGACCCGAAGCATATATTGACAAAACGTCGACTTGGCGAGCAATTCATTGTGGAAATAAAGCAGCGTACAGCTCATTCGCTCTTGGCCACGAGGATCCATCCCAGGGCTCGAAATCTCCTGGAGGCAACAAGCGCTGGCTGGGGCTTCATTTGTATTGACTTCTTGCATCGCACCGCAAGGGATTTCCACATAGTCACAGATATGCTGAACTATCCCAAAGCCAGTGCCGGCAAGGATTTCGACCTTGCAGGCTCCTTGTGCTGGGTCATGGTTATTCGTGAGGGGCTTGTCGCCTTCACGTCTTCGTTCAAGATGCATACTTGCGAAAATATGGCACGCTGCAGGACGGCGAGAACATGCATGCCGCATTTGCCGAAGTTATCGAGCGCCGATCTTTTAAAAGGGGTGCGGAAATGGGCCTTCAGTAAGCTTGGACCGTCATTCTTGCTCCCAAGCACTTCAACGGACATAGTGCTTGGACGCGATGAGCATTTGGTTCGATAGAAGAGCCACTAACAGTATATCCTCACATTTCGAACACGCGGACATGACCTCTCGTATGGTCATGATCACTGTCATATCAACAAGAGAACGTTGTAAAGCATTCTGAACTTCCCATATCGGTAATGCTTCAAGCCTTTGAGTTTCGATCTGCACGCCACAGTGCCACTTCTCCACGAATACTCCGCAACGTTCCCCAGAGAATCCCACCTCCGCATTAACGGCTTCCAGATGCTGAGCGAGGAGATGTTCACGAATAGCCTCTTCACAGACGACCGACGAGGAGTAGCCAGACTGTAGTCGCCTCGTATTTGCGACACCAATGTTCGAAAGAACTCAGCATGGTCTTGTCGCAGCGGCAGACAAGGGTAGGGCCTTCGAAAGTCTTGTTTGCCTGCTTTGAAGATATTGTTGATGAGCCTATAGGCCGCTCATCGTGGCGTCGCCAAGCATGACGGTAGACGTTCAAGGCGTAGTCCCTGGTGGACAAGTAGCGCATATACAACCATTGGCAATACGTACCATACAAACTTTGCCGCCATTCCCGCCATATTATGATCATCTCCTGTTCGCATGTCCAAGGACTTTGCAGCGTCGACCTTTTGTTTCGATCAACCAATCGCCAGCATGATCACTCCAACTTCGCTTTTGACAGGCGTTGTCCTCTTGTCTACTGCTGCAGCGTCACCAGTCTCGAGACAGGCCTCGAAGTTCACTTATTACTCACTGAAGACTGCGCTTGCATCGCCTTGCGATTTGACAACGGGACCGGACGGACTAATCTATGTAAGAACAATAGAGGTCGTGGAGAGAGGACCAGCTGATGAGCTTGTGACCAGGCAGACACATTCACGTCGAACAAGATTGTCCAAGTCGATCCTAAGAGGGGCACTCTGAGAGAGTACGACATCCCGTATACCCTTCCCATCCTAAACGACACCCTCCCTGGAGCAGCTCAAGGTCTCGTTGCGCTATCATGTGTCGTCCAGCCAGGTAAAGATGGAGTGAGTCAAATTTTGCGCACTCATTATTCTGTATGGCTGTCTGATCATTTGTACAGCGCATCTATGCCGCCACCGGCATTCGCAATCAGTTTGTGAGATTTGATCCCAGCAATGGCGAGATGTTGGTCCTCGAAACTGGCAATCCACTTGGCAATCTCCAGCCGTGCGTCGATCCCGGGGCCGCAAGGCACCTCTTTGTCTGAGTTGTGTGCTGACTTCTGCCTAGTTTTAACGACGCATGGCCTGGCGACACTGGCATGTTCTTCTCCCAGACGACTGCCAATCAGATAAGTCTCATCGACTACGAGACCGCAGAGATCAAGAGCTGGACTGTTCCAACTCCTCTGGCCGGTCCACTGGGCATGATCGTCGCATCAGACGGCGCTCTGTGGTTTTGCGAGATGCTGGCCAACAAGATCGGTCGATTCAACGAGACTGATGGGACTTTCAGGGAGTACCCTCTCCCACTCTCCCTCGCCACGCCGTCCGTCATGCGCGCCGAGACCGAAGGTCGATACCTATGGTTCACCGCCATCGCCACCAACGCCATCGGCCGGATAGACATGCTTACTGGCGAGACAAAGACGTATACTGACTCACGCCTCGCCGCAACGCCGGTCGAGAATACCGTCGACGACAAGGGTAACATCTGGTACTCCACCTTGACTCGCAACACCCTCAACTATATCACTCCTTCGACTGGCGAGTACACTACTATTGAACAGCCCGACGACGACCTTGACCTTCTGCCGGCTCTTCTTCCGTCTTTGCCACCAGCCGCAGATATTGCGATTCATTATGATGCCGGCACAGATTCGATCTGGTTTACTGAATTGGCGAACAATCGTGTTGGCCAGTATAAGCTGGATTAAGCCGTGGACTCAAAAGAGTGCTATACTGATGTTGGCATAAACACTTCTGTGTCTATATGATGAAAGTTATGGCTACGCAGAGGTTCTACATCGTCAGCCGTGTCCTCTGCTCAGATCGCGGCTCTTTGTCATAAATTTCCTCGCTTTTAATGTCGCCATGATTCTTTCCACCCACTAGTCAATTGAGTCGAGATATTTTTTTGCCAACGAGACCTCCGCTATGTACGACTCCTTCGGTACGCCGGGCCAAGCGTTCTTCCATTTGAAAGAGTTCCTTGGCTGTCGCGGACATCCAATCACTTCCACAAAAAAGACGATGAAGAACGCTGGAAGACGACTTGCTTTTGAATGACCTGACTATCTACGCGACTCCTGCGATCAGGAGCAATATGAGAAGTTCTCAGCAGTTGAGATCTAGAACGACAAACGCCCAATGTAGCAGCCCTGAATCACCTGCTTTTTCAGCTGCTCATATGGCCTCGAGACTCAAGCCCATCGTCTCTTGGAAAGCTTCTGATATCTTCAGGTCGCGCGGAAGGCTCCAAACGTCGAGCCTAAATTATGGTGGGCGCTCTCGCCCTCCGAAGATGCTATCATCTATACTTACTCAAGAGAAAACTCGATATCTAGCAGACGCCGCTTGTCGCTATCCGCAGATGGAGTGTCCGTGATGCGACGGAAGCGAGGAATGGGCTGCTTGAAGTACTGTGGCCAGCCGCAGCCACTCTCGTGCAAGGTCTTGTTAACGTTCTGGTTGTCGATGGAATCGTTGGTGTCGCGGGGTGGTACGACGAAGAAAGAGCCGACGATCTCTGAGCAAGCAGCCTCTCCATTGGGGCCGCGGAAGAGTGACTGCGCATGTTGCAGTTGGTCGGCAACGTGCAGCACGTCTTTGACTTTGACTCCCTCTCTGCTGTAAGCCCAGACACGGTTGCAGTCCCACCCGATGTGAGCTGGGGTGGTGAGCTCAATAGCGCTGCATGGTGGCTCGGTGACATATTGCTCCCTCTCCTCGTCGGTGGCATACCAGTCGGTCCCAAACTCGACCATCACAAAGTCCTTTTCGAGTCCGCACTCGCGATCATCGCTGGCGTAGACACAGTCTGTGAGCGGAAAGCCCGGGTTCAGGCGGAGTCAGTTGGCCGCGCTGAAGTAGGTGCTATGTTTCTCGCCGAGGACCTGGTAAACCCTCTTCACGCTCTCCCAAGAAGTTATATTCTCCCAACTCTGTATATCGTCGTCATCATATACATCTGGAGACTCTTCTGGGCTGACGACTCGAGCGCGGCGAATCTTGGGCGAGGTGCGAATGAGGCTGAGCCAGTACTTGTTGACGAGCTTTACTTGGGCAATTTGCCATTGCCATTGGGGCAGCTCGACAGTGATGAACTCGAGGATTTCGGGGGCCTCGAAGACTTGCTGAACCGCCGAGTCTGACATGACGGCTAGCTCAGAAGATGAATCGAGAGAATAGGGCGGTGCTCGCTGTCGGAATAAGAAGTAGTGTCTCGAATCTGCGTGCTGCAAGCCAAGTGATTGATCTTATGGAGGCGTCGTGTTTCTATATAGTGTAGAATATTGCGCGTGTGTAGAGATTATTCGAGTTCGATTTTAGAAGAGGCGCTTTATGGAGTCGAGAAGGGGTCGAGCGTGTGACGTGAACATGGCCAAAGGTCGGCTATATACGGCGCTAGCTTCACTAGCGCATTCATGTGATTGTCGGTAGGACTTCTGGCTGACGCACGATGCTTGAGTCGTTGTTATCACATTTTCATATGCTCGGATCTGTAATTGTGAGTGGTACTGGGTATGTGAATGTGTGCCTTCAAGGATCGCTGCTTGAGCACAGGCTTGTGCTCTTGAGTAAGTCATGGAGGAGGGCGATGGCTAAGAATGTGCCTTGGTGGCATGCCAGATGCTACTGTCATGTCTCGAAAGATGACGGAACTCTAAGAATCTGCGCTGGAGCATTCAACAGAAAGTCCTGTCCTTGATGAAGTCAGAGTTCGACCATGAGGCAGAGGAATTAAACAAGCCTGGAATCTGACATAGAAGTGAAGCATAAATGCCGGCTGTTAAGGGTTTAAGTGCGGCGAGGAGCTCAAGATATCAAGCTGACTAGATCTCTTGCAAAGGATCAACAATCTTGTATCCCTTTGTGCTCAGTCGACATTGTTTGGAGGTTTGCTTCGTATTGGCAATGGAGGTGCCGCACTACCGCTGCTAGCTCTTAGAATCTTATTGCGCGTCTTCCAAGCTTCGTCGAGGTACTCGCGCACCAAATGCTTGATCTTCTTGGGCTCACTCGCGTGCACGCCGTTCTCGTACTCAGATCCCGACCCCACAAGGCGAGCAGAAGACATGTCTTCGGAACAGATGTCGACGCCAAATCCTGGTCTGAGAGGGTTCTTGAACAGCGAGATGGAGAAGTAATGAGTCGTTGCGATCCGATGTTGCAGGAAAGAATACCTGCACAGAAACCAGCAACCTTGTATGTCTAACACACAAAAGTCAATGTCAGTCAGTCAACCATTGGTGTAAGATAGCATGGTAAGATGTGTATAGGCAAGAACTCACTGACGACTTCGGAGTAACCCATCTCGTAGGTCTTCAAGCAGGCGCGTATAGACTCTATTAGCCACGGAAGGTCGTTGCAGGTGAAACAATCTATCTTTTTGAGGCTGAGTGGACGAGGCAGTTTGGCTTCGGGGTTTGTCTGGAAAACAGCCAGCATGTTGCATTCATAAGCGAGTAGTCTCGACCGCTGGATGTTAGCCATGCAGAAGAGTGGGTCGTACATCATCGGCCACGGTGATGTGGGCTCGAAGACATTGGCGTCAATTCGCATGGCGGCATGTTCGGAGAGTGATGTGGGGGTTTTGCTTAGTTGCAGCTCGCCCAGATAGCTGGCACGAGTTCGTCCTGGGGAGAGGTAGAAGGTGCTTTGGGATCCTCGGCGCCCTCTGGATATTTCGGTCCCCAGACACTGTTTAGCTGCTTGGACAGAAACGATCTTTGGGTCTAGCATCTCAGCTGTCTCGCGATTGCCGATCTTGCTTTCGTCCCATCGTTTCCTGAAGTCTGCTTTGGAGACTCCTATCCGGACAGCTGTTTGCTCTGCATTGATGGTGTGCTGAAGCATGGGGTCGATATCGCTGAAGAGGGTACTCTTCTCTGCGATCGAATACGCTAGCAATGCATCAGCACGGCGATTCTGTAAGGCGTAGAGGTCTCCAAGCCAGTAGGCGGCGGCGCAGTCCCCATCATCCAGATGAAAGACATCGGCGATAGGCGTGCGAAGAACGCCGAGGAATCTCTTGATGGCCATGTCCCAGTCGCCTCGATAGCTTGAGCATATTGCTAGAAGATGTTTGATCCGACGCACTGCCGTGGAGTCGGACGAAGACTGCAGACTCTCCATGTGGCTGGCAAGGTACGACTCCACGTGTTCCCATAGTCGATTGTTCCACAATAAAACAATCGACCGTACCCTTTCCTGGTCTAGCATAGATGCTGGTGTCACTCCGCTTGCTGTGTCGCTGTACCACTCAGTCACACCTACTAGGTCGGGACTTTCCCACTCAGGTCTATGCGGCGTCACTTTGACTTTGTGGTCACGCCCATGCAAAGCTTCATCAACACTTCTTCGAGGCGCCCAGAGTGGGGTGGGGCTCAATTGTAGTGCCGCACTCTTCTCGGTGAAGGGAGCGAGCGTCTGATTTGAGACGACCTTTTGCTCTACTGGAGGCACGAGAGAAGCTGACGCAGGAGGAGGAGCACTCTTCCGTCTCGCATGTAGGAATCGCGTAGGTGTCAACAGACCTGATGACCGTCTCAGCTTCGATGACTCATTTCCTTGCGGTTGCTCTTCTGGCTTTGCCAAAGTGCCGCAGGAAGTGGATTTAGAAAGCAATCGTCTCTGATCGTCCGTCGGTGCGGGCGGTAAAGCCTTGTCTGTTCTGACAGCGCTCGAATTGTAGTACTCGGAGGTCTGAAAGTGGTGATAATACCGAACGGTGCGAACACCACTAGATTTTGGTGGCTGAGGACGTGCCGAGGATGACTTCTCAGTCTCAGCCTCTTTGCTGACATGTTTTTCAGTGAATTGTATCTCAAGTGGTGGTACTTCCGCCAGTTCAAGCGGCTCGAGCTTGAAATCATCGAACAGCGTCGGTTTCTTCGGAGGTGTTGAATTGTACAGATCTTCTGATCCATCACTGTGTGTCGGCGATGGTGGGTTCGGAACAGCGAGGACATCAATTGTCTCCGTGAGTTGCGGCAAGTTAGGCTTGCTGTGAAAAGGTAGAGGAGGTGGTGGCGGCGCTCGATCTGGCATTGATGGCTCAGTCTGATTGTCTTCGCTAGCCTTCACCACACCATCGCCTGGCAGATCGGTTTGCTCGGCATCATTGGGGGCCAGGTTAAGTCTGTCAGTGTTGAGGGCATCATCAGCATCGCTCGAGCGAGTCCACTCCGTTGTGGTAGCGTTAGCGTCTACGCCATTCCCCAAATTTCGAGAAGTGGCCTCGTCTTTCGCATCACGGATAATCTCTAGACTCTCTTTTGTTGATGAATTCGTATCTGATTGTGTTTCTGAGGACTCGACGACTTTTCGCTCTGTCCGAGTATCGCAGCTGCCCTCGGAAATCAGTGTGCCATGCGAGATGGTCGATTCAGGTCTTAGTTCGTGCTCGCTACGCTCAGTGTTCTGCTCTTCGGGAATCTCAGTTACGGTGCTCGGTTGCGGAGCAGAGCAATCGACCGCCTTCATATCAGTCGCTGGTGGATCCTTGTCGGCTTGGATTACTTGGTCATGTTTGGCTACACTCGTCTCACTGGCTGTCGTTGTCGCTGATTCTCTCAATCTGTGTAGATCCTCCTCGTGACTGACCTTGCGCTCGCTCTCGGTGCCGTTCGTCTCGGGTGTGTCGTGCGCCAGATGAGAATGGTCTGCAACGTCTATCGCGCCAACTTCATTTGGATGGTCGGGCTCTCCACCAGTCTCACTGTCGCTGTCCGGAGTAGTCAATTCGATAGTCGGAGTGGGCAAACAGCTTGGCAATAGTGTCATGTCTCCACTTCTTGTGACTGGCGCTGTGTCGACTGCCGAGAGACATTCCGAATTCAGATGTTCCTTCATTGGGGTCAATGGCGACGAGTGTACAGAGTCGTGTCGTAGTCGCTCAATCTCAATAGGGCTGAGATGTATTTGGTCTGCCGTAGTGACTCCATGCACAGCGCTAACCTTCACTGAGGCGTCGGAGGAGGGAGATGTGCCATCCAACGTGTTTGTCTCTGCTTCACCAACAGCGTCTGCTTTAGCTTGGTCGTCATCGTCGCACTTGCCTTGCGATGGCACGTCGTCAATAGTTGGATCTGTCCCTATCGCGGACCGATCGTCCTCGCCTTCATTATCGTAGAAGAACAGCCTCGCCGCGTCGTCAAGAGGTATCGACAATGGGTCGATGTCTGTAAACATAGAGCTCCAGCTCGGTAAGATACTGCTTGCGAGACCCACGCTCGAGCTGGATTGGAGCCCTTTGGTCAAGTACACCTCCTTCTCGTCACTTGGCGGATGAACCTCGATGCCTTCCGATGAAATATCGCTACCAGCAGCGTCACGATGCACCACTGACCATGCACTCGAGTCCCGGCTACTCCTGCGGTTGAGAGAAGAACTGCACACTGACGAGCCGGTGTCATTGCTCCGAGTCATGGCATCATAGGCTTTCGTCAAGTTGTTGGTGATGTCGTCTACGCTCGTCCTGAAGCCAGTCACAGAATCTAGATCCACTTCGACCTGGCGACTGCATTTGGAGGACACCAGAGCAATATCCAGTTTCTGTAGAACTGCAATGGCATCGACGATGCGATAAAGTAGCTTGACATCTTGAGGTCCGGGCTCTAAACGTATATCTAGCACTTCGTCCAGCTCTCCCAGGAGGTTGCGTAACGATCGAATGCTGCTGGTCAGCGACTTGTAGGCACTTTTTGAATCTCTACCTGTATCCGACTTAGCTTTCGCATGTCACGTACTAGTGGTAAGGGATGACACCGTACATTGCGCATAGAGCTTCTGGGCCAGCGATTCGCACTGTCGGACCTGCGCATTTGTTGTGGTCGCTGCTTTGGTCGCCATGGCAATATCAAAGTCTCTGTGTGGACGGCGCTGGACAGCGAGCTGCGAGATGTTCGTGAGTCTTGACACTCCGCAAGGACGAGCTTGATGTACGAGTATAGATCATGCTTGAGATCGATACCACAGAGGTGCCGTGAGGGCGAGGACAACGAAGTATACACACTGTCAGTATCCACGTGAAGCAAACAGGAGTCTGTGCGACATGCTGGTTTTATGAGAAGGATGCCCTCTCGGCAGAGCCTAATGACATGGCGACTCGGCGCCGGGTGGCACAGACAAGCAGCTTGCTGATCCTCCCTGAAATTTGTCTTTTCTGTAGGTGCCAGGTGTGCAGCCTCAGGACTCCTATCACGACAGTCATGAGGAGATTTGCTGTGACGAGGCGTTGGCCAAAGACTTGCGAATTCTGCACACTATTTGTTGATCCTGTTGTTCGCAGCGTCAAACGTGGTTTCCAAGCAGGCCAACACGTTGCTGCGGCTGAGGCGTAAAGTATATTCAGCGGGAGGCGTCCGTACATGTACATCCCTACCGCAATAGCATACTGTACATCTGCACGACTGCGTATCGAAGCCTCGACTCATGCTGCGGCACTCCGCTGTTGACCAAGTCTTCGTTTGAGCACTGCCACGACAAGCCATTTCTTGCGCTCTGTGACGTTCTCCGTCCCACCATCTCTTTCTTTCGCCCACACCCTCTGATTCCCTTCGGCGTCTTCCTCGTAGATTTCGTCAATGACCAATCCTTGCGCAACCGCTACGTCGAAGAAGCCTGCCAGCTTCGTGCGACCTGTGTGGAACCCAGCCACGGCAAAGATCCTGGCATCCGCATCGTTCGCTAGTAGCCACAGCATGGACTTCACCAGGGTTTCGTGCTCATGAGGCATCCAGTAACAGTCTGCTGCGAGGATGCGATCGAAGGACGAAGCGTTCGCCTTTGCGACAGGCGAAGTCGTGTCACCCCATTCGTAACCCTCGATGCGACACTGATAGCCATTATTGGTCGGTATTGCTTTGCTCACATTTCGTTGAATGTTCTCGAGCAGCGCTGGGGCTGGATAGTCGGTGATCAAGACCTTTTCACAGGATCAACATTCATCATTCGGAGGCGCAGGCACAGGTACGGCTTTCACGACTGACCTGCGCATTCGCCAGCGTCGCGACTATGCCGACCAGTCCCACACCTAACGTATTCCTGCCATCAGCCGGCTCTTGCTCCTGTCAACACTGAATATCTTATCCCACACCTGCGCCGAGCTCCAGCACTCTTCTGCCTCCACAATCCCATTGCGAGCCTTCCTGGCTGATCAGCTCTGCCAGCTTGATTCCAGCATTCCACAGATAGTGTGCGAACAGTTTCCGGTCACTCTCCCTGTCCGGGTCTGCCGCCTTCAGCTCGATATTACCAAATCGCTTGCTCTTGTAGATGATAGTGTCGCCAAGGTCGCCATGGTGATTGCGTAAATCGTCTGTGAAGATGAGGCCCGGCGCAGAGGCAAAGATGTCCTCAGGTTCTTCATCTGTATCAGGCGGAACAACAGAGATGAGGTCCGTGAGGGTCATGTCGCGCGAGCACGGCTTTATATGAGTTCTGCCGACTGATGCAAGAGATGTGCCTGAGAATCTCGCAGCGGACGACCCGAGGCGATGGAAGTGGGGCATCATCCATCATCCCGCTCCCCGAAGCTCCCGCGAAAAGCACATTGCATTGGAAGATCAACATGAACACAGCGAAATGCTCCATTCATCCGAGTCTATGTCTGGCGTGAATGACGTTGTTAGACGACTCGTATAACAAGTCGGCTCACACTGCATCATACGTGTATCGATTTTGCGCAGGTCGTCATCCTTCTCTTCACAACACAGTATAACCCAGTCTCACACCCTGATAAGATGTACACACTTATAAGTGCGACGCCGTCCCCATATGCTCGCAAGGTGCGAATCACGCTTGCCGAGAAAGGGATCCCATTCGTGAGTGCCCTCGCAACAAGCAGTCAAACGAGCCTTATTCGACACGACTTGCTGAATCTTGATATCGACGAAGACATTGAAGACAGAGGTGCCTTGGGATGCAACCACTGAGACGCCACAACACAACCCACTGGAGAAGTTGCCCGTCTTGATCCCTGGAGATGGCGCGAAATCCCTATATGAATCGCATTTCATCTTAGAATGGATTGAAGCCAAGCATCCTGACCCGCCAATGCTTTCATCCAACATTGACGACAGACTGTTTGCCAAGCAGGTGGAAGTTGTCGCCGATGGTATGCTCGAATCTCATATATCACTTTAACTTGTCTAGCTAACTTTGCAAGGTATCTGCGACGCTCTGGTGCTCTGCTTCTTCGAAAAGCAGCGCGAGACACAAAGCGAGCCCTGGAAAGCAAGACAGATGCGCAAGGTCGAGGGCGGTCTTCGCGCTCTCGCTACTTGGGTTGACGAGTCGGCGAACGGCCAATTCTTGATTGGAGACGCTCTCACGCTCGCCGATGTTGCAGCTGGCTGCGTGCTTGGGTATATGGCTGTTCGATGGCCCGATCACCCCTGGAGAAACAATTATCCACAATTGAAGAAGTTCTGGGAAGGGCTGGAGGCCAGAAAGTCTTTTGTTGCCACCACACCTTCTCCACAGACCATTGCGGACAGAATCGTCTGATCGCCATTGTACAGCGCTGTGATATTGTGATACATGCAATCAGTTGCATGCAGTTCCAGATAGGATTGCCCGTTGAAGACTGTTTCATCACATCGGTGCCGAATTTTGGTGGCTGGGAAGCTGGGGTCCTCACACCCATTTTACCACCCTCCCCAACCTCATCATATGAACCACCACGACATTGTTTCACGATGCGTATTTCATCAATGGCTAGTCGTTTAGGTGCGACCTCGAGGGGGTTCCACATACGTCCTCTTACTGTCGCTCTGGTTCTCATCCACGCTACCACACAACAAGTCTGTCCAATCCAACATGCCGTATTTTGACACGGACGATGCCTCGACGACTTCAGAACGTCCCAACAATACCCGCTTACCACGAAGACCACGACCTGCCCTGACGGCTTCCTCCTCATACGATGACACTCCCCCACCGAGAAGGGACTCGCGACGCAGAAATTCTCATAAACACAGACGACACCACAGAGACGACGTGAATATTCGACACATGGGCGACGCAGATCGAGGGGAACGTCGGCGACATCGAAGATCTAGAGACCCAGAGCGAGAGGCAAGAAGGGCGAGGAGAGAAGAGCGCGCAGCTCACGATCCAGAGTACGCTGCGCGAAGACAGCGGCGGAGGGCAGTTAAGCGAGTTGAGCGTCGCGAGTCGCGACAAATTGAGCAACGACAAACACAAGATCGCGATTCCGGTCCCATCAGCCCGCAACGAAGAGAAGATGATGCTCTCAGCAGTGGCGATGATGATCAGGCCTTTACTCCAGAGTTACGAACACCATTGCAGGAGCCTACCCTCCAGAGGCATTCGTCGCGACGTCTTGCGCGCGGCGATTCGTGGCAGTCTTCGGGAGACGACTGGACCGTCGACCTCGAGACCTCATCGTTTGATGAGAAGCAGAAGTACCACTCGGGTTCCTCGGCCTTCAGTGAAGTCGACTACTACAGACGCTACTCAAGGCCCGATGATCGAGACCACTACAGTCGCAGACGCGAGCGACAGTATTGCTGCGGCTTTGGACGCAAATGCTGCCTGATCAGTACCATCGTGGCATCACTCATCATCCTGATCGTCATCATCGTGGTAGCAGTCACAGTCTCGCGAGACAAATTCAGCTATACACCCTCGACAGCACAGGTAAACGCAACAGCAGCTTTCACCAGCGGCGCAGCAACACGCAACAGCGTCAACGATACGCAAGACGGCATCGGCGCCGGCGTGGATCAGTACACGTACTACAAGGGCAACGCGACCGACTTCCTCGCCCGAGTCCCGACCTCCAGATGGGTCTCCTTCGAGGACATGTGGAACAGCAACCTCGGCACGATCCAACAAGCCTGCGGCTGGCTCGACTACGGCAGCGACGATTCTCCGGAAGAGATCCAGGACATCTACAACGCCATCCAAGACCGCGCCAACGCGTCCCTCGTTGACCATCGCCTCATCCTGGCTTTCATCCTGCAAGAGAGCAAAGGCTGCGTGCGAGTGCCCAACACGTCCTCCTCCGGAGGCGTCAAGAATACAGGCCTGATGCAGGCCCATCACGGCCACGAGTACAGAGCCAAACACATGTCCCAGAGCATTCTGTACATGATCCAGGACGGCGTGCAGGGCACCAAGAACGGGAACGGGATCGTGCAGGAATTGAATGCGTATTATGGCAATCCATATGCGGCTGCGAGAGCGTACAATAGTGGATATATTCCCAGCAGCGGCGATTTATCGGAAGCGGCAGGCGCGACGGCGTGTTATGTTTCCGATATAGCAAATCGTCTGACGGGCTGGGTTCAGGCGACTTCGACTTGTTCCGAGTCGGGAGATTAGCGTGGGATCTGATGATCCCCCCCCTGTCGCGACGTGAAGCTAGAGTAGCAGAATAATGTCTTAACATACCATGTCAGCAAATCTCCGTTTGTACGGGATGGATAGCCAATATAAATCGTGCTGTAGACGAAATTTCAGGGGTTTACATTGCAGTGTGTATGTTGTCATTCATCTTAAGATTCGTACCGAAAAAGTTCGTACAGAAATTGTTTCTCGCTTCTACTCAACGTCTCGTCGAATGTACTCTACAGGTCCGTCGTACTGATGTCTCCCTCTGACCAGATAGTAGGAAAAGGCAAAGATGACGACGACTCCGTAGACGAGAATCGCCCAGTTCATCTCCGCTGCGTTCGGACTCGGCACGGCGGGGAAGAAGAGGAAGACGTAGGCGACGATCAGGAAGCAGATGGCCAAGGTGTTGACCACCGCTCCCCACTTTCCTAGAGTAAATTTCGAGGCGGGGAAGCGCTCGGGGCGAAATCGTTTGGCGAGCACCGTGCAGATGACGACGAGGTAGCTGGTGAAGAGGCCCGTGGCTGAGACAGAGAGGATGATGTTGAAGGCTGTCGTGGAGCCGATGACGATCAGTGCCATGAGGCAGGTGAAGACTAGGGTGACGTAGACGGAGTTGGCGGGGACTCCGCTGTTGGGTCTGACTTTCGAGAGGAAGCTGTGGAATGGGAGTCCCTTGTCACGGGCGAAGGCAAAGACTTGTCGACTGCTTGTGGTGACTTGGTTGACGGCGCCTGCGAATAGGTCAGTGTTTCACTATCATCAGCGGCCCAGGGTCTTTTGCATTGTCAACTTACAGAAGAAGTACATGACAATCATGACCACTGTCAGTACAATGGTGGCCGCCTTGGAACCCGTGACATTATATATGACCGCAACCCAAGGCTGGCCAGTCGCAGAATCCAGCACTGCGTCCACGTCGCCCAAGTTTGACATGAAGGTGATAGTCATGACGAATCCAGTGACATAGTTTATGAGAGCGGCCGAGATCATGGCTCGCGGTAGTACGTAACTCGCGTCTTTCAGTTCCTCTGCCAAATGTACAGCTGAGTCTGCTCCGAGATAGGTCGTGACTGGTCCGACAATACCGATCAGTGTTGCGAGTCCTGGGGCAGGCCACATGTTCTCGTTTGAGAATTGCGTAAATGTGACTTCGGCGCTCTCGCGGGGTCCCATGACCCACAGGATGACGAGGAAGGCGAAGAAGCCGAAGACGTGCAGGGTGATGGCGAGACCTTCGAGGACCGGAAGCTTGCCGATCGCAAAGGTGTTGAATGAAATCGCGGCGAGCACGAAAGCCATGGTCATGAGAGCCTGGTGCCAGCCCTGAATAACGTAGTCTGCATTACAGACAGATACGAGGGCGAGAACCTGACCGGCACCTATGAAGGCGACAGTAGGCATTGCGGTCTGCCACCCCAGGGCACATAACCACCCGACGGCATAACTGAGTGGTCGCTGGAGATGTGGAGGCGAGAATTCCGAAACCCAATGGTATTGTCCGCCGGATGTGGGAGCCATGGAGGCCAGCTCAGCCATGGACAGCATGACCATGCCGGAGCCGAAGCAAACCACGAGCGTGAGCCATATGGCACCAGCAGTGCCACCGTTGGCGAGGCCGAAGATGCTGGTTGTAAGGGAGAATCTGTTGTAGAGGAAGGACGCTCAGCAAGGGCTCAAAAGAGAGCTCCGGCGCACATTTCCCGACTTACTCCCAGGTCAGGCCTAAAACGACGACGAAACCGACGATGGAGAAGAATCTGAATCGTCGCTAGAAAGAGAAGTCGCATCAGTGTCCTGCTGCCTTTTCCGCATGGACCACAGCCATTATCGAGATCTCACCTTGAGTTCTTGCTTCTTTCCCAAGCGTCTCATATCCCTCTGATCTGTTCCATATTCAATCTACATCAGCACGCAGGTTTCCCGAACTGGGTTCTCCACTGCTGGCGCAGGCATACCATAAGCGGGATCGTAATTCTTGCCGGAGACCTGGACGACATCGTTACTGTCGACGTCTGATGCGCCTCTCTGGTCGACGGTATGGCCTTTGGTCGCGTACGACTCCTGCAGCGGTATTTGCTGCATAGTGATGGCGATGAAGGCGGAGGCCTTATCCAAGAGTCCACGGCATGCAAAGGCAAAGAATGAATGGATGGGAATGACTCCTTGCAAGAACGTGGTTCAGAGGGCGAGCTTTGGAAGAGGACCACGACAACGACACCGACCACGACGACAGGACAACCAGCAGGGGATTAATGATGCTGAGAGAGCACAGACGGACAGACGATGCTCGATGATGAATAGCAGAAAAATGGACAAACATTTTAGAATCCTCCTGCCGGAAATGACAAGAGATCGGCCAGTCTCATCAGCAGTGCAGAAGCCACGGAGGACCCCACGACTCCACGAGGCAAGCAAGCAAGCAAGCATTGTAGCGGGCAGGAGTGCCACGCTCATGCTCGTGCCGCCTCAGGTTGAGTTTGGTGTGGAGTCTAAGGCGGTGGGCGTGGATCGCGACATGGCGATTAAGTGCTGCGGTGGCTCTACCTGCCTGCTAGTGAGGTAGAGTTGCGGCACAGTCGATGGGCGGGCGGGAGTGGAGGAAGGGGAAGGGCGGAGGCCAAGGCACAAAAGGGTCCACTGGAGTCCTGGGCTCCAGCCTCCAGCGGCCCATAATTGGCTATCCCGGTCCCCAAGCCGAGCTCGTGCTGAACGCTAATGTATATGCAGATACCTGGTACATGGGGCGATGTTAATAAGGTAGCATCGGTGGTCGTCGTCGTCGTCGTCGTGCCCAGAACCCGCGTATCACATAGCCAAACACGCTGGTAGTTGTCTGCCGACCCGCTCGCGAGGCCGCTACTGTGCCGTCCGATGGACCCCCAAGTGCAGATTGCCGGCTCGCAAACGAGGGATCCAAGCAGGCACAGTTGCCCAGTAAGAATAATGCATCTCCACCGTCAGAGTGCGCCATCGCCCAGATTGCAATCTTTGCAACCCCTAAACACCCTTGGAGAATCTCTGCCATCGTGATCCTTGTGTCGACGAGGCGACTGACTTGGCTCATGAGAATACTGGAGAGCAGCACGATTTCAGCTATACCTTGGAGGCTTTTCCAGAAATCAGGTGAGACACGAACCGAAATCCCCAACGGAGAAGGGCGTTGGGACGTGCCGATCTCAGGGAAGAAATGGCAAACACGCGCAACAAGGTAACGAGATCATCCTCTTGTCAGTGCGCGCTTGCCTGATGAAGATAAGTGTCGTGCGGACCATTGGAATGCCGTGTACCTTAAAAAAAACAAATCGTGTGATGGCTGCTGTGATGGGCGAACACATGGGAACAGAACGGGGTCACTACCTCAACGTCGTTTTGACATATGCTGCTGTGTACTGTGCCGCGACTCCAGAGCATTGGCAGCATTGAGAGGATGCGATGCCATCTGTTCGGGCTGCCGACCACGACTGGCCACGGGGCGTTCAGTCGTCAAGGATTCGGCCTTCATTAATACACTCTCCTCGCGTCGAGACAGATTGCGCCACGCCCGGGCGCCACCGACGCCTGCGAAGCTGTTGGCGACGTCGGGCTTGTCTCAAGGTGCTCGGTCGAGACAACAGAAGAAGAAGTCGAGAGTCCTTTTTCTTGCACAGTTGACTTTATCTAGCTCGTCGGCTCTCGCGCCTTCATGCGCAAGTCTGCGCAAGTCGATGCTCGGGCGATCTGCCGGTCAGTGTCGATTGGTTGTCACGAGCGCCGTGCCCGACCGCCAAGTCTTTTCAACATGGCGGCGAAGTATCCCAGTCCTTGTGACTTCACAGACGCGGGACGGGAAGCCCTTCGACGCCAGGCGTGACATTGGGCAACTCCAGTCGCAGTTGCAGTGTATCCAGTCCGTACCTGACTTGTCTCCCATGACGATTAGCGTTCCTCATATGTCCTGATAACATGCCGCTCTCCTCCTGCGTCCTGCGTTGCTAGGTCCTGCAACCCATAAGCCACGGGACAGAACGACCCTACGTTCGACCATCACTCTCTGCAACTAGTACCGGCCACGGTACTAGTGATCCTTCGATCTTCATGCATCGTTACGCCAGATAGACAGAGCGGCCACTCACTCCACGTACAGGCTACCACCTCCTAGGAGGTACTGCATTCATCCTCCTTCCCTCAAACCCGACAGAGCACAGCAGTTCGCTCCGTCGTCAACCATCAAAGGGCCCATGCGATTTCTTCATTGAACTCATCGCACCCAGCATGAGTGACACGATCGATCACGGCTTCTCCACTACCACGGATGTCGACCATCGAAGCTGGGTGTGGGTAGCGGGTCTGCTATCCCTGCTCTACAGCGTTCTGTGTCTGGCCGCGCGATGTGAGTGCTCATCTTACGACAACCAGCCCTTCAAACTGCTCCAGACAGAATGCTGATTGCAGTGTCGGAATGAAGTCACTGGGAAATGGGACTTCTTATGGTTTGACGACATAATCCTGTGCGTTGCCTACATCTCCGGCCTCGCACACTGGGGCATTCTCTTTCGCGCACTCTCAAATGGCTTGGCTGTCTCCAGCACCGTCCTCTCCACTTCGACATTCACATATGTCTCTAGGGTAAGCATGTTAGTCATCATCGCTATAAACCCATACCATGTGCTTGCTTCTGCACATTCCAGTCGATCAATACTAAGTCGAGCTCCAATGCCATGGTTTCATCCTTGTCATATGGAAGATCCACCTGCTGACCACACACTCGCAGCTCTACTTTGCCTCCCGCATACCTCTATTCTTTGCACATTGCCTGGCTAAGCTATCTCTGCTTGTTTTCACCCGTCGCATTTTCGCTGGCGATATCTACAAGTAAGCAGACCTGACTGTGTCCAACCAGTCAAAGGCTAACGATGAAAAAAACAGAGAGAATCTTTTCTTCGGTATTGGTTACGCTCTGGTCGTCGTCTACGGTATCCTGGCCATCCTCTTGAGCTCAGCAGGCTGCCGTCCAGATGAATCCCTGATAGCCAATACCAACGCTGTCTGCAATAACAACGTCAGTCGACCGCAGTCCCTGTCTGATCTGCTGCTAATGCTGACCAACGGTATCAGATTGGACGCTGGACCGCCCTTACAGCACTCGACGGGCTCACAGAGATCATCATCCTGGCCATGCCCATCTGGTTCATTCACAAGAACGAGCTGAAGGCCTCCAAGAAGCGCATCGTCATCTTCGTCTACATGTTCAGGTACTCTTCACTATGCCTTGCCTTCTCCTTCTCTCAAAACAGCTACCTGACAGGTGGTACAGATTGATCGTGATCGGCTTCAGTATCGGCTTGACAGTCTCGTACTTCAACTTCGTGGAGCGCGGAGTCGACAACATCGGAATCGCTCCGGTGATTGCCTGGGAAGAAGTCCTTCTAGGTTTCACCCTCATCTCTGCCTCTTTCCCGTGCTTGCGGTCCTTCTTGTACGTTCAAAGCCCAGATACAAAATTTTCCCATGCTGCGCAACCAATATCTCTAACACATATTTTGCAAAACAGGTGGGCTTTCATGTCCCGAGGTCTCGTCACCATGTACGGAAATACGTAAGCCACTTTCCTCCCCTGAAAACAGACCGCAGAGGCTTTGCGCGTTGTTGTTCCTCAGAGACACGAGAGTACTGACCTTGACTTGCTCAGCATCAACTTCTCCTCCCCTTCTGCATCCCGATCTGCATCGACAAGCATGCCACTTCGATCGCTGAATCCGGAATCATCGCAGTCATCGCGCTACGCCGCCGCATACCGCATCCGTCCGGAACAGATCGAATATCGCGTGAACGTGCGCGGAGATGCGCCGCCGCTCCACACGAAGCGCAGCGATGATTCGGATCGCATGATCATACATCACGAGCAGACGTATCGGGTGGAGAGTATTAGTACCTGAGGCGCGTGATTCAAAAAAAAGAAAAATCTGTGGGGAAAAAAGTTTGGGCGTTTGTGTGTTTTTGGGAAGGATACGGAATGACTAGATGAGTGATACCCGGGTGACATCTTTGGGGCAGAATTGCCCTTTTGTCTCGTTTTTCCTTTTTTTTTTCACAGGATAAAGAGACGCTATGCTTCACAGCGAGCCATGTGAAGATTCACAGCTGGCGGATATTGGATTCTGCTGGGCTTTGTCCCGCAAGAGGAGATGTGACTCCTATCGGCTCCAAAGTAGACCCATTGTTGTCCTGCTGGCATTGCCAGCTCCCGACTTTATGGTTCATGTACTCTACATTTGCCTCGATCAGGTCCACTGCACCAAGGAAGGAAAGCTTCAGCAAAAAGTTCTCCATTCGAAAGAGAAAGAGAGAGGGAGAGAGAGAAAAGACAAGAAAACGTGAATTAAAAGGTCAAAAGGAATTCGATCGAGTTCAAGACCTTCAACTCTACTCATTCAGCACAGATGATGATGATGATGATGATGATGATGATGATGATGATGATGATGATAAGCACGCAGCACGTTCGTATAGACTCTCGAATCGCCACAGAAATCGCCGGCCGCGGCGGCGGCGGCGGCGGCATCGAAGAAGCGGCTGACGACGATGAGTACCTGCCCAGTTGCCGTTGCAAAGCCATCTGCCATCATCGCCATCTGCCATCCCGAGACCACCGTTCCGTGGGATGCGTTGCTCGTCCAGTCGGCCGCATATACGGAAATTGTTGCCAGAAGTCGGGGTGGCAATGTACAGCCCGATCGGAGAAGCTGAGAGCGAGCGGCAAGGGGGCCTGAGAAGTTGTTCGCGATCTGGTTTGAGCCGCATCGGTGGTATTGGTCAAGAGAACTAGACGGAAACAGGGCATCGATGTTCCATCCCGCGACACGCTGAGTGTTCTTCATTGTCCGTGGAGAGTCAAGTCGTGACATGTGATATCTCTGAGGAGATAGGGTTGGCATGAGAGTGAGAGAACCGAGAGCGGCGATGGCAGCGGTACACCCTTTCCCACGCGTGAGTGAGCGGGCTTCATCGATGGAGATTGAGAAGAAGAAGAAGAAGAAGAAAGAAGGAGAAGGCAAGCTGCTCTCCCACTCTGGGTGCCCGGGAAAGGAAATCCTGCGCCGGGGAGGGAACTGATCGCGCGGTTGAGAGCTGCTGGGACGAGATTCGGTGTTTTCACGTCACATCATATGGGATTTTTTTCCTCCTCCAATCCCCCATATGTCAAGTTGCGCCAGTCGCCGACTCGCTGACGGTCCTCTTGCGGACGGAAGGATGAGGTTCTTTCTCATGCACCCGACATCCCGACTGTGCGAACGTAGTGGTATGGTTCATGATTGCTTCAGCGTTAATCAAAGCTAGCGGAACTGGAAGTGATGAGGTGAGGTGAGGTGAGACTTGCAAGCCGAGGATCTCTGGTCACATCGTCGAGGTAGACTATGTCATGCTATCTTCCATACAAGACCAACCTTGTCTTTCGGAAGTGTACTCAAAAAGACTGTACAATTCTTTTCATCTTCAAAAGGTCATCATCAGAACAAGAACGCTATGCAAAGATCAAGCATCTCAACGCCGGTCGCTGTGCAGAAAGCCGCTTCGTGCAAAGGGGGTAGCAAGTCGTAAACGATGCCGCTACATTCCAGTGGGAGAACAATCACAAACAACCCCTCTTTTTCTTTACGTCTCTCCATTTTCTCATCGCTCACATCCATCCCAGACTCATCAACAAACCCTTTAGCTCGACCTCTTTGATACCATTCACGCCCAAAGACCGCACCTGGCTTCCTTTCCTCAATCGTTGCAGACCCATGGCGACCTTGTAAGCCTCCTTCTCGTCTAGGATGAAGGTGTACTTTTTATTCTCAGCATCCCTGATGGTCGCTCGCAAGACGTGCAAGCTCTTGCCGGAGCTCATCTTCGTGGCTCCATCCTCGACGTGCTTCAGTGTCCATGCCTTGACATCCCACTCACGCTGCGGCACACCCCGCACATCGTCGTCGATAAAAAGACCTTCCGTCTTGATCCGAAGTATGAGGCCGTCGGTCACATTCCCTTGGCCGGACACCAGTTGGGATATTGGTTTCATGGGGAAACTGTCGCTGAACAGGTATACGGCCCTGATCTGGATCTTTTCTGGGTCGTCCGTCGAGTATGGTCCACGGTGCGAAGGCGGCGGTGTTGTCCGCGCGGTGCTTTGACTGGCGGCGTAGCTGCTTTCACTCAATCCAGAAACGGACGAAGCCGATGACTTGTGCGTCGCGGCCTTAGGGGTGTCGTATGGACGGTACGAATATGATTCCGTCCCTGCTTGTGATCTCGCTGACGGTTTCTCGTAGCTCTTCGTTGGAGAAGACCTCACGCTGGGAGCTGATTTGGCCTTCTCGGCCTTCTCTTTCTCGGCCTTTTCCTTCTCGGCCTTTTCCTTCTCGGCCTTTTCCTTCTCGGCCTTTGCTTTCTCAGCCTGTTTCGCCTTCTCCCACTCCGCTTTCCTCTTCTCTGCCGCCTCCCTAGCTTCTCGCTCTCTGGCGTCCTTTTCTCGGGCCTCTTTCTCTCTCGCCAGCCGCTCACGGGCTATCCGTTCTCTAGCCTCTCGCTCACGCTGTTCCTTCTCTCGCGCGCGCGACTGCTCCCATTTCTCTTTCTCAGCCTTAGCCTTCGCGGCCTTTTCTGCTTCCTCTCGCGCTTTCTGCGCTTCCTCCCGTTTCCTCTTCAGTTCTTCTGCTCGTTTGCGCTCCTCCTCGCGCTTGCGTGTTTCCTCTCTTGCCTTTTCCCATGCACCAGCACTAGGGTTGGGACGAGCTCTGGGTTGTGGCTCTGGCTGCGGAGGAGGAGGTGGAGGCGGAGGCGGAGGCGGAGGCGCGTGTTGTTCTGGTTGAGGTGGTGGTGGTGCGTGGTAATTCGAGTGAGGGCCACCAGAATACTGGTGTTGCTGGCGCGCACCAGGTCCAGAGCCTCCAGAATGACCACCTCGCGGATCGCGATGGCTGCTTTCAGCCTGGGTCTTGCCCCAAGCCCAGGCTCCTACACCGACGGCAATCACCAGTACGACAACACCGAGGCCGCCTCCATTGGAATTGACAACGAGAAACCATTCCTTGACCTTGGGTACGAGCAGTGAATAGAGGCTCACCGCGAGCAGCGTACATGCTACACCCGCAAGAAATGCATTCCGATTCCCCTGCATGGAAGGCAGATACAGGAAGCCGGAGCCAGCTGAGTGTGGTGGTATAATGAAGATGTCGTAGTTGCCATCGGGCAGGCCTCCTGGCGGGCGCGGATTCTGGCCATGGGGCGGTGGTGGCGGGGGTGGTGGTTCGTGATCCATGGTCGTCACTCAACGGTGTGACAGCGCGCAGTTATTTGGTATGGCTGTGATGTCGGCTGCAACGGCTAGGACCGGTCGTGGGAAGTATGGATGCTCTCTCTGTCTCGTGGCGGTCGTCGCGAATGCATAGGCGCAATATGTGCAAGTTCGGTCGTGTTTCGGTGATGTTGCTGTATTCTCACGTCGTCTTTCGCTCAACGGCGCTCGGTCGGCAAACAGATTGACTTGTTTGAGTGGGCGCTTGTATGTGGGATGACAGACGACGGTAACAGGCTCCAAGCACTCACGACCGCGCGAAGTAAAGAGTGCTATTTGGTGGATGATGTGTATGAATGCGATCCGAGGACGAGGTTGTCGGCAGTGCACGGTAAGTACTGCATCAATGCCGGGGATTGTGGTGGAGAAAGTCGTTGCGATCACAGACGGGGGTTCCCCAATTCTCGAGGTCCGCGGGTGCACATTGATGCCTTCCTTCGCGCCCGGCCACCACCACCACCAACAACGGACCGCAGTGGGAGGACGGGCCACAACAGCAGTTCGCGGGCAACGGCCAGGAAGGCCTGTCTTGTTTGAAGCCGGGATGGGGGACGTAAAAAGGTGGGAGGCCGGCAAATAACACTTCTATTCCGTGCTATGACTGGAGGATGTGTTTTATTATTTACCTCCTCACCACGCGCTTCGCTGTCTTTCCTCCCCCACTCCTGCCTCCCTGATGCTAGCTACCAATGGGCTCGCTGCCACGACACATATGCCCTCTGATTTGCTGCTCGCGGCGCCAACGCTCCATGCCATTTGCTCGTGCTGTGACGCTGTCTGCGAAGTCAATGCAGCAATGCTCTAGCTGCAGAGCTCTCACCGCACAAACTGCCACATCGACCCAAAGTGCCGGTGTAAACAACGGGAAACAATGGGAGGCCCCTATAGCAACCGGGGCCGCTAATGGATGCAACCCAACGGCGCTGACGTAGCGCGTACTGCTACAATTTCGTGGCTGGTTGCTGTCCCTTCAGAGTTCACCACACCACGCATCCATCGCACATCGTTCACATCACACCACTTACCATGAGTGAGTGCTTATCAGTCCATCCCATCATACAGACGCTGCATCATAGCAGTATCGACTCTCGATGCTAAGCTCTTATGCTCGTCTGATCAGGTTATGTTTCAGTACACAGCCATTCAATCAGCCCATGCAATCCGCGCCAGTCGTAAGCCTCAGACCAGCAGGAACCACCACTTCAGTTCCATCAACAGCAGCATACGTACATGTAGCCAGTACAGCGCTGACGGCAGAGATGATGAAGCGTCCGAAATTGACCATCGCCCACTGATCGACTAGGCTATGCGTGCTCTCCTCCTTCGCGACACCTGCCTCAGCGGCTGTGTCTGCATGTGAGAGACTCTGGCTAGACCACGCCCCTTCACCTCTAGCTGCTTGTGCAGTGGCTCTACAAGGAAGTGACAACTTTCCAGTCTCTAATATTCGTAGATGGTCAGTGGCAAGTTGAAGTGTGCCGAAGAGATACCCGTGTCGCATTGCACCTACCTTACCTCAATCATCACATAAATCCGACCGCATTGCCTGTTATTACAGGGCCTTTCAATTGGAATTCCTTTCCACGGTCGTCCATCTCACGTCGCTAGTGCCTCTAGATTCTTGTAGCCTTCCCAGCTGTTGTCACGGTTGCTACGAATGATAGAAGGATTGGAAATGAGGGAGAAAGCCGAGGGAGAGGGAGAGATGCGAGAAGACGGCAGAAAGTGGTGATGACTATCAAAGTCAAGGCAATATCAAATACGCGTTAAGGCCAAATGTAGAGAGAACAACGACGCTGGTATATTTCACACTGCCTCTCTGATGATCAGTTCGGCTGTTTCGCGTGGAACAGAAAGGACTGGACAATCTGTCTGTATCGCGATGACAACAGATTGACGGTTGGTTTCCTGCAATGTCCTGACAAACCCGTATTGCGATTCTGGTGGTATGGCGAGATGTCGCTCACACACGACATAAAGCGTGGGAATTCCGATGCATCCAGGAGAGGCAACTCTTGCACGCAGACTGCTCTCATTGTGATATGTCAAGGAAGCAAGCGCGGTGTTTCTAGTATCCTGGGGGCAGTCCTGGAAGAGCACTTCCTCGGGTCTCCGCACTTGAGCAAGTCCCTGCTAAAAGATTGTTAGTCTCAGAGTGCTGTTCATTCGCCAGCCATATCTTCAAACCCTTGCTTCGATCCAAAATGAGTCCACCACATCGAGATAACTTTCGCCGTTCTTGAGCAGAACAGCGGCGATCAATATCAACTTCACCACCTTTCCAGTTCTCGGCCGATCCAGTGAATATCGATTAAGTCTTGCAGCAGCTGCAGCGCCTGGAATGCCACCATAGCCTTGCGACACCATCACCACTTTCCGTCCGCTATCAATTTCTGGCTTGATGCAATCGATAATTGCCCGAACATCAGTGTCAAAAGCATTTGGGTCTATGACCGGACTTGCTGAAGGCAGATGTGGAACATGAAGCCTGTACCCGGCATCTCTGAGTGCCTGCGCAAGTAAGTCGAAATGCGAGGGTGAGTGAAATGCGTCGTGGAGCAAAATGATCGTCGGTCTTGTCGTATGCGCAGGTCTTTGGCGAAAATGATGCACATCGAGCCCATAAACGCTGGGCCAGGCCATGTCGGATGCATCGTGACCGTTGCCTGGTCATGCGCAGCATGATATAGCCAGTCAGTCAATGCAATGAACCTCGGAGCTGGAACGTCAGGTTGTCAGGTTGTCAGGCGTGATGGAAAGGAAGCCGGTGATTTCATGAGCCACTGCCTGTTAGCAAATCATAACCAGTCCACGTCGTCTTGGAGCAAAGGTAGCATGTTTCGCGCACCGAAGCGTTCGGAAGAAGATGGTCAAATCGAGCGCCTTCTCGAATTGGCATCGTGTACCTTGATAATGGCTCCTTCAGCCCTCATGCCGCACAATCCACTTGTGCCGTAAGACAGTGCGACTTCCTCGCAGTTTGTCAACACGTCCGGCGGCGGAGCGTTTCCCGCCTCAGATCCATCATAGATTTCGAGCACTAGGTTTTTGAGCTGAATGGCAAGATTTCCGATGCGATTCGTCACGTCGTGCAGTCGAGGTGTTTCGAGCAGCGAAGTCGAGTGACGCTCGAGCGTCAGCTTATTCAATTCGAGCAGTTGATGGATCTGCTCCGCTGTTGTAGCCCAGTCATGCAGAGCGCTGAGCTGAACGACATCTGACAGTGGTCCGCAAGAGCTCAGGCGGCCTCGAAGACCTGTTCAGTCCGCGGTGTTTTACAGATGGTATCTGCCAGCGAGCTGAAGAACGCATTGCCCAAGATGGCAAACGCCTGATTACAGCTTCGATGTCACCAGAGAAAGCACCACATCGGATCGGCAGATCGTAGACCACCATCGGGCTTCTATGGATCGCCTTGGATGGCAACGTCATCGCTCAGGAATACCGTGACAACGAAGTCCATACAGCTGAGGCAAGTCCTAAGCTGGAGGCCATCTTGAATATATTGTACGAGTTGGGCATGGATATCAATTACACAGTGCAATACTGGGGAGATCATTGAGCGGATCGTGAGCGATATTTGATGAGCAGAACGGCAATTCCTGTATGCCGGCGGTCGTGTCGTGCAGTTGTGATAGTGGGGACGGGAAGAAGTCGTCGATCAATAGAATATGGACTAGCGAAGGGGCGGTCCGTCTCCCAGCCTACCTCTGAGGCCACTACTCCGTCTTGCATGTCGTCTTGCATTACAAGTTTGCCCCTTTCGACTGCTTGTCGGTGAGAGATGCTCAACCAGGACATTGATTACTCATTGTTGGCAATGTCAGACAGACTTTTGGGCATCCCTTCAGCCCATGATATCAAACTCCGAATCCTCATTAGGTTGATTGGTATACAGTAGAGGCTCAGCTGTACTGACTCCGATGTGGCTGCCAGATTTCACCTCAATTACGTCCTCCAAAAGAATGGCTTCAATCCTGGTGAAAGCCCTCATAAGGAAGAGTCACTCGAGCTTAGCAGCAAACTGCGAAGGGTCTATGCCGCTTCTGCAAGTGCGGTATGGCATTCTTCGCGAAGAGTTTTTTGCTCTACGAGCACCAAGACATCGCTACACACTGGCCGCCAATACATTGCATCCACGATGAAGATCGCTGTTGGGCATAGTCGGCGAATCGATTGCAAGGGACCACACCGGTCACCATCTCAAATGAGTACTATGCGGTCCCGCAGACGAAGCGATAGTTTGCCCAAAATGAACCTCCCAAGGGTAAAGAATTTTAATCCCACGCATCTCATTGAGTGCATGACGGACGAAGAAGCCTGGGATCTATTGGATCCTGGCGCTGTGGTGTCCACATCGCAAGTCACTTACCATATACATGCTATTTGCAGTCAGCATCAATCCGACGGTCTGCACACGAATGATTGTGCTTGTTTCACAACCTTGTAAGCCGGGCGAACCCGCACGTTATCCTGGAAAGCTCACTGGCCGTCTCCGTTCCCTCCAGATAAAAGCAAGATGACCGGCTCGATTTTGGTGCAGGTCTATCGCACTCCGGATGGCAAGAATAACGGCCTCCTCGCATGCTGCGGATTCGATAGCGAAATTCCAACTGGCGGATTCTTTGGAGAAACCACATCTGGTCTCAGGAAGAATGATGTCATGTTTGGGTGTGCATGCTTTACAGGAGACCCGACTATGTAACAATGAATTGCAGCGAACTCAAACACTGGGTGCAATCATCCTCGGCTTAAACTTGGTATAGAAGTTCTTCTGCCTCACGAACCACGCATTATGAGTCTTCCAATCTCCGCTGGTCATCTCCACCTCGAAATTCCGCAAGAAGGTGGGGACCAACTTGTATATTTCCAGCAAGCTGATATTGCGGCCAATACAAGATCTAGCACCAGCTCCAAATTGGAACATCGCTGCTTTCATCTCTCGGAGCTGATCGGGCTTCGCCTCTGTCCATCGTTCTGGGCTAAAAGGATGTCAACAGTGTCTCAGACTCAGGGCTGGCATTTTTCTTCAATCTGCTTACCGGAATGTGTTGGCGTCCTCACCGAAAATCTCCTTCCTCCGATGGATGACCCAAGCGTTACAGCCAACGATTGTGCCGCCTGGAATGTGTTGGTTCATCACCTCTATCCCGTGTGGTGGCACAACTCGTTCCTTTCGCAGACGACTTACGTCAGTACTCGGTGGTCGAAGAGAAGCTGAGAGGTTCTAGCCAAGGAACTTACCAATAGTAGACCAGGAGCTGGATGCATACGGAACGACTCTTGGATGACAGCATCGAGATATGGCAGCTTGAGACTCTCCGACCAGCTCACTTTCCCGTGGTCTCTCTCTTGGATCCTGCCATCCTGGGCGGCTTGATCGAGCTCTTCCATCAGCTTGCTGTAAGCTCGCGGGTCCTTGCTGAGATGGTAGAAAACGCTACTGAGGCTGATGGCCGTCGTCTCCGAGCCCGCGAAAATCATGCTCGTGCATGAAGAAAGCACTTGCCTATCGGTCATGAAGTCCGGGTGGTCGTGTTGCGCAACGTGGAATCTCGTGAGTAAATCCACACTGCTCTTTCTGCTCTCGTCCAAGCCGAAACGTTTAGTCTTGTCCATCTCTGACGATCGATCTGCCGATCGTGCTAGGGCAAACCTCGTTACTGGAAAGACTGTCCTGCTGATGCCCCATTTCTGAAGCAAGAGTTTGATGGGATTCTTCTCAAAGATCAGATCCAGGAAGGGCATTTGCCCGACTATTGCGGCATAGTCCAAGAACTTCGACACGAATCCGGCGATACCATCGACGTCTTCGTCACGATCAACAAAACCTAGGCGTTTTCCCCAGGTGATCTCTCCGATGGTGTCGAAAGCGAAGAATTGTAGCCATCGAGAGAAGTTGCAGTCTTTGTCAGTCTCACAGTATCGCTTCTGTGTCTGCTCGATGAATCTATGCCAAAGAATTGGTCAGCGGACGCTTTGGACATGGTATGAACTGGGGTGATGACGAACGCGTCCATTGTGCTATCAACCAGTGGTTCGTAGCCCACAAGAGAAGACATCGAGAAAGCATTGTTAACACATCGCCTATACTTGGCGTGGTATTCTTCGTCCTTGGTGCTGAATAAGGACTGCAACCGCTCGCCTTTTGCGACGGCTTGCTGGACTGGGTAGAAGTCAGACTTCGTCATCTTTTTGTTCAGGCCATATATGGTCCTGATAGCTTGTGGATCCGCAAATGACAAGAGGTTGGGTCCGAGTCGTACGACGTCGCCATACTCGGCATGGAGTTTGAGATGCGTTTTCTCCGCCTTGCGAGTGAGCGTATCGAAGAATCTCCACCAGTCCGTGTACCCAGCTATCGCCGGGCCAGGGTATCGATTCAGTCCATTGTGATACTTGTTGCGCAGTAGATGAAAGATTGTGAGGCCGACAAATACGAGAGGCCAGTACGAAGCGACAAATGATATTATCTCTTGGGCAAGCATCTTGAAATTGCCATGCATCTGGTCGACGAGCAGCAGAGAGAAATGGGGCTATATAGAGCGACCGAACTTACTAGTAGCAAGGACAAGCTGTCAAGACTCAAATGCCGACGTTGTCATGTTCGAAGCCCTTTCCGCTGACAGCGTACTTGAGCCTTGCACGCGACCTCCACGGCAGATATGAATACACGGCAGATGACAGAGGTATGCATGGCTCTTGAGTAAGCAACCCTATTATTTCGCAAAGTGATGGAGTCGGATCTTCACGCGGTGCAACCATGGACGATTCGTAGTGATCGATATAAAGCATGCTGGATCTTGATCCTCATCGTATCCATACTCCAAAATTGTGTACCTGATGCTGTTGTGCCGAGTTGCAGGCGCAACCTGATCATGAATATAGCGATCTAGATGCCGGAATCTCACGGATCTGCATGACGGAGTTGATCTGGTGCTGGAGGGATGCGGTGGCTTGGAGGTCAGCACGGCAGTTGGAAAAGAATACTTGCCGATCGCTGGCAGCACAGCAACGGCCATGGTTCATCACGTGCTCCTGACATTGTTCGCTGGCAAGTTTGATGGCTACTAGATACAGCACACGAAGTGCTGTTACTGTGGCTGCAATTCTTTGATTGAGAAATTCTTTGAGGCGAGGAGAGGAGAGAAGCCTGTCTCTGAGTCCGGCAGCTGCGCGAATCAAGACGTGCTCAATGGACGATCTGTCGTAGCAAAACTACTGCAGCCAACAAAATTTCATACCGCTATCTCCATGTGCTGTCTTCAAGACGTGACATTGGTATTGGCACGCCATGGTTCTGCGGACGCATTGTCTGAAGGCCTCCTATCACTCAGCACAAGAAGATCCTCGTCTGAGTCGAAGCAATGGTCGTGTCGCCGATGTCTCCTCCAGCCATCACCGTGGGCCACGGTGCTGGCCTGTATAAGGTTAATGCGAGTCGCGGTGGTGTGGAGCCGGTGTGTCAAGACTGGAAAAGGTATCCGGGCACCGTGGTCGCATCCGTGGGCCCGCAACGCACGTTCATGTCATGATTTTGGTTTTGGAGCGCAATGGCGACATCTAGAAGCCTTTATAGCCCTGGTATCTGGCGATGCCGATAGTTCCCCAAATGGCAGCCATATGGGCGTCATGTTCTTTAAGAGTCTCGACGTCCAGTAGATAGGTATACGAATGGGTCATAGCAAGTAAGCCGATGATGGGTGGCATAAGCTAAGTCTTCGATCTCGTGGCTGAGCCTTTGGCTCCTAGCTGGTGCTTCTCAGCAGCCGTTGCTGTCGCTGTTGCAGTTACAAGTACTGATGCGAGCTGCCTTCGAGCCTTAGTAGCAAGGATCGGTGATTGAGGCACACACATGCGCCCGGATATGCACCTGTGCAGCCCCCTTGCTATTGTGAGACGACTGGTTCCAGTCGGCCGGATGTCTGAGCGTTCGCATAGACGACTACTGCCCGAGCCGCATCAACCATTTACTCCAGCATGGCCGCTAAGGACACGCCTTGTCGATTTGGTTTTTTCGAAAAGCCAATGTAGCATTTTGTGCTCTCATACCCAGCGATGGCCCCCATTGTCGATGCACTGGCACAAAGCGACTCAAAATCACGCTTCTTCGAACGTCTTGGGATGCGGACCGAAGATCCCAATGATAGACGAACATATGCCTTGATGAAGGTATGAGAACGAATCCCGCCGAACCGCTCAGCCTTGTGGTGATGACGAGAAAATAGCATGAGGCCGCAGAGGGCAGGAAACGTCTGGTCGACACTCATGATATGTGAGTCGTCTCACTTTCCAGGACTGGTCACTTTGCTGAGGAATTAGTGATACTGTTATCTGCGAGACTGTCATTCATCGAGAAGTCCTGACCATCTACAGTCGAGCTTGTCAACAGACGAGATCGATATACGACCTCGGCCGAGACATGGACGGCGTTGTGGAGGAGAATTGGATCATTCGATGGGTGCTCTGGCATGCATTCCGTGAGTTTCAGCAGCTGTCCGCCACTATTTGCGGTATCATGCTGATGTTCATTTTCAGGTTACCGAGACGGCCGTAATAATAGGGCAAATCGCGGCAAAAAGAGCGTACAAAAGTCCACACAATCCGAGGCCGATAATGAAAATGGGAGTCGTCGAATGAGCGGATCGCCAAGGTCGGTAGAAGACTCTCAAGCGAGATTTGTATGGCACTTGAAAACATCCCGGTCTTCTAAAATCGACAATGCGACAGATGATGACACAGCGAGTGGTTCGAGTCGTTTCTGGGACCCCGTTCGTAATCTCTGACCAAGACTCCAGTCGTGCAGGAGGCTGAGAAAAATGTCGAAATAGAGTCGTTTTGACAACACTCACCAGCATACTGCCCGCGCAGACTCTGAAATTGCAACACTGGATTTGGGCTCATTGTTCCTGGTGGCATGGTCCTCGCCTATCCTTCCTCTTCCTCTCTTCTTCTTCATCTCCACGTACTCGGGGATTGTGCTCGATCATCTCGGCTGCAAACTCAGCAGTCAGCGCAGCCCATACGGACTGCTGTTTTCGCCAGGGCGCTTGGAGTTGACGTCCGAGGCTTGCGTCCCATACTGTAAGCGCCATTTTCTGTTTGGCTTACGAACCAGGTAAAGACTGCCTTGAGGTGGGTAGACAGCAGGATCACCATTCCAACGGGACGAAAGATCCCATTCACAGCTAAAATTGCTTGCCCATGTAAGACTTCAGGTGGGCTGTCTTGTCCTCGACGGCACAAATCAAGACTCACCATGCTGGAAAAACGAGGCCCAGGCGTTCGATGAAGAGAAGCAACGGACACGGTTTTGCGACGATGTCGTCGGTCGGCACTACTTTGTGTCATGCTATTGCGCTGAGCAACAGCAGCACGTCCAAGACAAGGGAGACGTGATGTGTCCAGGTTCGGGTTTGGTCCAAACCAGTGAACGCAAAGGTCAACTCCGGTTGGCCTTCAATGTCAAGTCAGAAGCTCGATCTTCTCTCCAAAAATGTAATTGAAGTGCAGCAGACTGGAAATATCTTGGAGAAGAGAGGAGGAATTGAAAGGTTCTGTGCAGAGGAAGCTTTGACGTTGAACGGCAACACCTTCTGGCTTGATGGCACTGGTGGGGTCTCAATAATAGTGTTAGCGTTTGTGGTCACCTAGCGCACTTCGACTCATGCAGTAGTAATCACTCAGTCACACGCAGAAGTCGAGGACGAAATGGCAGACGTCGTACAGCTTGAAGCACAATTGCAATCACCTCACTATGATCTTCTTCTCACATGCAGCTAGAAAGCGTGCTGTGTAGTCTCGTCACTTTATGCAGGGATTGAGATCTGCAAGAACCTAGCGCGGGATGTCTCTGAGGCTGGGATGAGCACGTGGCACGTTGCAAGGCTACATGGACCTTACGGTCATTGATATGGTCTCGATCTTGCTGCGCTGGTATCCAAAAACATGCCATAGGTCGCTCATCAGCGAATAGTGCTCTGCTAGATGTTGGTCTCTCGCGTCTGCCATGCCAGCATCACTGTGCTCTCCTTTGCCTGGCTGCAGGTTTCGCAGAGTACCGCGGGGTGGAGTTGCATTGACGCTGCCTCCTCATTGGCATGAGGTAGAAGATATGCAGCAGCCGGTCGCGAGCCTCGGAGGAACGCACGACAATTGAGGAGAAGAATGATGACTTGACCTGCCGAGGAAGACTCGTCCTCCCTAACCTACCACTGGGAGAAGTGCTTAGATGCATTCCGCAACTGCATTCCGCAACTTGACGAAAACCGACCTTGACTACGTGTCGTCAGTCAGCATGATCTGACAATCCCGTAGACAGGGCAGAATCGAGTGCGGTAGTAGGAGGCTTATTCTCAGCAGAGCTCGAGAATGCAGAAAGAGTCGAGGCAAGGTCCAGATAGCGGCGTACTATTGTTACCAATAGACCGTGGCAGCAGAAAGACCCTGTCAAACAGCGGTGCTGCGCATGTCCGTCCCCCCACAGGCGCGACCTAACCTGCTGTCTTATGGCGTTGTATATCGAGCGTGAGATGAAGCCATTTGTGAATATTGTCAAAGTGGTCAAGAGTTGATCCAAAAAAGGTACTGATCTCGATTCATCTTGCTAATATAGACTTTTACGTTATAGAGATGAAGTGGGTCCTGTCTTCACAAGCTGACGGAATCGAGCGTGCTCTCCTCTCAATCTCACTCTCTTTCCCTCTCATGCACCCCAGCGCATCGGCAATCAGACATCATCTTCACCTTTCCTTGCCCCTCCTTATACTTCGGAAGCACCACGAAGAACACGCCCACGACCAACACACTTCGCAAAGCCGGTCGACCAGCCCCGTAGTATGTGCCTGACCGTCTCCTGCAACTGCTAGGCGCGGTTCGCCAGTATGCCGAAGACACATCTACCCGGCCATCTGGACTCGGCCAGACAGACCTTCAGGCGAAAGCACCAACTTCTCGTCTCGAAATGCTACCCGCGCCTACCGAGCAACTCGACCGCCGATGTCCGCCCTAACAGCTCGGAGTTGTCATATTTGCTCTACTACTGCAGCACGCGCCAACAGAAGATCCCCAAAGTTGGCACGTTTCTCGAACAGAAGACCACGCACGATGTCTGGCGGTGGCAGAGCGCACGTGTCCATGTCACGCTCCAGATTTTGACGGCTCTCCTCGAGCACAAGTCCATTGGCCGCGCCAGCGGTTTTGCGCTCATCGCGCCCTCAGTACGTCGTGTGTTCGAAATGATGACGCGCGGCACAGCGCAGCTGACAACGACTGCGGTTATAGGTCCTCCGAATAGTACGCGAAATTATAAACGGCACGAACGACATCAGCCTCATTGAAGCCTCCACAGCCACCTGGGACGCATTCTGCCAACACCAAGATGTTGCTGCCCTCGCCGCCGACTCCGAATATCGCGCTCTCTATGAAGAGGTTGTACGCTTATACGGAACTTTAGCAAAGAACAATTCGAAGAAACTAGGCAAGTCGACGACGCCCGTCGCGCACCATGATGCCACGCGCCTGCGCAAGGCCGGAGTTGCTGCCATCAAGAGCATATTCTTGCCCGGAGAGCTTGACCGCACATGGAACTCCGTGTATGACTCCTCGCTGGCTGCAGTCTTGAGCAACCTTCGCCACGACTCGGAGGGAGAAGAGGAAGTCCACACCTATCTCGACCACTTAATCGATCTCAGTATTAAGAGCGAGGCTGAAGAGCGGCGAATTGCAGCTACAACTCGGAGACAAAGTATGGCCACTCTGCGCACGTTCTCTGGACTACCAGAAGAGCCAGACCATGATCCACGTACCGCTGAAGGCACTGCGCAAGATGCAGATCGTATTGAAGAGGAGGAAGTAGGCGAACTGGCACTTGATTGCCTTAAAGCTATCTTTCAGTCACAAAACAGAGCACAGGCTCGAGGCGGTGCGGTGGCTTTCATGCGATACATTGCCGAGGAAGAGCAACGTTTTATCGGATCAGGAGACTCCACAAGCATGGATCGGTGGGCGTCCACGCTCTTCCGCCTCATCATATCTTGGACGCCGGTACAAGATCGGTTTATACTTATTGTCACAGCTGTGGAGACACTGGTCAGATTCCCACTTGCAGAGTCGCGAAGCTTTCGCGTCGCGGAGGTGTACGCGAAAGCCATTCTGAACGTGCTGCACTCCGACCTGAACCTGATCGGTCTTTCTGTCATTGACATTCTACTGGGCTTGATCCATATCAGCGTGCGCACTGTGGCGATGGTTGGTGAGCCATTGAATGCAGCCCAGTCCAGCCGCGCAATCACAACATCGTCGCAAAAGCGAGCCGCAGAAGACTTGATACCATTTCTGAAAGATTGCATATCGAATCTCGCCCGGCACGTGTATTACTCGGATCAAGTGACCGATTTGATCTCCTTCATACTGTTACGCGTCAAGGCAGATCCGTCTCCATCAGAAGCGGAGCATTCCGCGACAAGCGCAGCTGCTAACGGTGATGTCAAGGCATCGACAGCATCACTATCACAACGACCGCAGACCCAAGCACGGTCATCTGTCAATGGTACCTTCTGCACAGAAGAAGGACGTCAGCTGGCTCTGGATATGGTCAAGGACATCATTGATGTTGCAAAGTCAACGCAGCAATACTCTGCTGGCTCAGCCGTCATAAATCGAAACCGCGTTCCATTGGGAGTCTGGGAGGGCAGTCAGTGGCTGCTTCGAGACCCTTGCGAAGGCGTCAGAAATGCATACAAAGCGGCCCTCCTCGAATGGGCGAAGCACGAGTCCGACGAGGGAGATGCGGCACTCATCGACTTCGAAGCAGACGACTGCATCGAAAAACTGGCCGACAAGAAAAGACCTGCCTCGGTACACGGCAGTCTTGGACAAAGTCACCGTAGTGCCCACCCACAGCTGCTGATGTTGCCGGCGGCCGGTGTGGAGAGAAGAATGAGTTCAGGGAAGAACTCAAGCAACGGGACAGAAGAAGCTGCGAAACCGCGCGTGAGAGCCAGGGACTTGAAAGATATCATCGACGGCAAGAGATTCGTTACGCCAAAACAAACCGGTGGAGATGAGCCAGTAGATGTGACAGCACTGCTTGCAACGATCAAGGTTGATCCCAGCCGAAATGGCTTAAGTATGGCTCCACCATACTAGCCGCTCGTGTTCATATGGCTCAGTGTTTTGAACACTGTCGGACGACTTGAATGTAACGATATTGGATGAAAAGGATCTCGAGAGATGAGGAATCAGTTGGATGAGCCAGGCAATATATTGTGGCATACTGAACATTTTGCCATCGAATATAGTACCATAATCACAAGAATGAAGAAAGTGAAATACATGTAACAGCGAAACCGTCCCCACTGTTGACCTCTAGCCTCTTTCGGGACGCGACCTCGTGTTGGAGGGGTTATATGCCCGCGACTTACACACTTCGAAGCAGATACAACCACCACCACAAACGACTGCCGACTCAGCACAAATCAGACATGGCGACATCAACCTCGCGATCCCCTTCCCCAGTCCCTCCGCCACCCACCCCCAGCGCCCCAGGCCCACGCGCAACAGCTCTCCAGAAACTCCACTCCGACGCCATCGCGCACATCCTCAAAACATGCTCCTACGCCAATTTCGCCGCCTGCTTCCCCACGCCCGCGGCTTCCGTCCCGGGCTCGCTCAAACTGCTGCACGAGCAGTTCACGCACAAGCTCGGCGACTCGATGCGCAAAGAATTCGATTCCATCCTCGAGGAGCGCAATGTCGTGGTCGCGCTCAATGAACTCGACCGTCTGATTGAAGACGCGAAGCGCAGGAAAGAGAGAGCCGGGGCACAGCAGCGGCAGCAGCAGCAGGAGGGCGGCGGCGACGGCGGTGGGGAAGTGCTGCCTCCGCCTCCTCCTCCTTCGCCGCCGCATACGCTGCCGGCGAAGCAGTTGTACGTGTCGCATCTGGCGCCGGCCTTGGGACGGTATGAGGGGGAGATGAGGGCGAAGCAGGAGGCGCTGGCGAGTGAGAATGAGGAGTTGATCGGCAGGGTGATGCAGCAGAGGAGGGACATTAAGGCTCTGATTGATGGCTTGGAGGGTGTGGTGAGGGATTTGCATGGGAGTGTGGAGGCGCTGCAGCCGGAAGAGATGGAGGTATTGAAGGAAGGGAATCGAGAGGTAGATGCGTCAATGACCTGAGACTTTGTGGCAAACAAGAGAAGGAGCAAGTTTTGGCTGCGAAAGGGATGAGCTGGCTTTCGTGGTTCGGTTTGGAAAGGATTTGGCATTTCACGGAAAGATACCCAAGGCGCAAAGAGGAATGAACATCGACGAATAGCACGAAGGACGCGAATCATGAGCTCGGAACGCGTAAGACTATTCACAAGCAGTCTCTTGATTGCAGTGCGTGCTCTATTAATCGCGCAGCGGCGTAGCCATCATCTAGCGCATCCAACCAAGATTGTATGCAGGGGGTATAAGCTGTGCATTTGAGCACAAATATCAATCCGACACGTAGGGTCAATTCCGTGCCACCAGAACTCGATCAACATACTTGTATCTACCTTCTCGTCACCGACCGATGACACACCATGCCATCCATATCATTCATTCTTCTTTTCTGACAGAGAACCATTGGCAGTGGGTCCTATCATATCGCTAGGCGATGCAATTCCGCCATCAAGCGTGCGCTGCTCAACACCGGGCGTTGCCATGTCCGACTCTAGGTCGACAGACTGCGCAGAATCGGCATACGAGTCCAGGAGGGGAATTGAGTCAGATGACTTCGCGCGTTGATGCAGGTTGTTGGTAGCTTCCATCGTTGGGGTGGGCATCTCTGCTGGCGGTCCCAGGTCGAGTGCGGAGGATACACCACTTTCTCTTGCGGTGGGCCCGGATGGGCTGGCAAGCGGGCTGTTGAGGCTCATAATCTCCTGGCCAGGAATATCCGGACTCTTCGAGATTCGGGCAACCTCCTTGCGGAGCTGATCGAGCTCCTTCTCCATTCTCTTCCCAAATACATCAATGTAATAGGTCGCACCATTCCAACTCGCCAGAGAGAAGACGACCAACATAAACAAAGCAGAAGCCCATCGATACCAGAACCATAAAGGACAAGGCAGCATCGTCAACAATGCGTATATGTATTGTATGAACATGAATACGGTTTCCTGAGCACTGTCTGGGAATGAGAGGACAAATTTGCCCAGAAAATTGCCGCGATAGCTGCGGCGTAGCCACGTGAACGATGTTGGACGACCAGCTGCAATCTTGGCTCGTTTCCGGATGGTGATCATGAAGTGATATGATAGTTGCCAGATCGCGTACGGCAATGTAGCCCAGATGATCATGTCCCATAGGCTGTAGTGCTCGGGAGCGCCTGGAGCAGAGTATTTGATGGTGTGTATGGCAGGGAACTTCTCACGTTGCATTTCCTCGGGGATCAAATGAACCAGGACATGCAATGTGGCGCAAGGCATGATGTGGATGAAGAGCCTAGTGGGGTCAGCAAGATAGGTTGATACGAGCAAGGAAGCACAGGGTAATGGCTCTCCGACATCAGATCAAGTGATGACTTACGTTGTTGTCTGTGCAATGGTCAGTCAATGAATAAGCTGAATGGAGAATCTCTGCAGTGGCATACCTTATCCATACTGTGGAAGACCAGACTATTGCGCCACATGGCAATTGCAACAGCATTATTGCCAAAAGCCAAACAGTATGTGCTGATGAGGAGTCGTTTCGATTGTGGGAAGAACCATATGGCCAAGATGAGAAGCATGTTCACGAAGTAGCAGAGGTCGGCCAGGAAGTAATGGAATCCAATCTGGTGATACCTATACCACCTGATGGGCATGAAGTAGCTGCAGGACGTCAGCTCAAGACATACTTGTGGAAGTAAAGATACTCACATGAGTTGACCGGTGTACCAATAGTGAAAGTACTGCGGATATGCTCCTATCATATACGCAGAGACGAAGATGTTCAAAACGGCAGTCACGAAGGAGATCTTCTCCATCAATGTGACGGTCTTTGCATCGTTCCATCTCTTGCTCATCCTGTCCACGGTGTGTCTGACTCGTCTGCGGTACTTGTCCAGGCGCTCTTCGGGAGCCACCTTGACCCTTTTCCGCCATTCGTCGACAAGTATGTTCTTACTGGAGACAGCACGCGATGACAGCTTCTGTCGCTGCCGCCTAAGCTTCTCTGCGTTGTTGTGAATAGCATCTTGCATACGCTCGAGTCGCTGGGGAAGGGCCAAATTCTCAAGGATGTCGAACATGGTCAGTCGATCGACAGGCGGGAATTCATTGTTGTTGCCAAATGGCTCAAAGGTACTGCCCGCATCGGAGATGCTGGAGGTGCGTGTGAGGCCCGGTGTACCTGGAGTGCCGGGCGTGGTGAGGCCGCTGAAGGAGCCGCCTGCGGTGAGGTAGTCTTCAGCGGGCCGGAGGGCATCACTCGCGGTGTGGGTGTGCAGGTTCTGGCGCGCCTTGACGTCCTCCTCTTTGGCGGCGGCCATCTGGTCGAGCTCTTGGGTCATGGCGGAGGAGTCGCTGGGACGGAGGGGACGAGGTGAATAAGGCGCGTCGATGTCGCCCAGACGGGCGTAGGCCTCTAGCTCTCGTTGGGTGATGGGATCGTAAGCGTCCTCTTCGTCGATGATGTCGAGATATGAGCTGCGATGGCCGGCGAAGTAGGGACGGCGGAGGTCAGGCTTGTTGGTGCCGTAGGTCACTGGCATGACGGTTTCAGTCAGACCTTAGCGGCTCTCGCGATGCGCATATGACAGGTGTGCGCCTCGCATCCTTTGGAGCCGATCAGACGCCTCGCACGAAGAGCGGGATGCTTACAGTGCAGTGCGCGCTCCGGCAAGAGAAGAGCACGGAAGTGTACTAGTATATAGCAGGGAGAGAGCTGTTCGTCCCTGGTTCGTACTTACCTCCTACGTGGTACAAGGACAGCACAGCACCGCAGAGCAATTCTGCTGCTAATAGCTCTAGCGGCGCGGAGGTGGGCCTTTGCTTTGTCGATGCCGTCACTCGTCCATACGTTTCAACGTCTATGTACATTGCCAGCGGCAGCGACTGATCCTGATCTTGTCTGCTGAACAACCCGCACCTCTTGCCACTTGTCGTGCGCAAAGACGCGACAAGGCGAGGCATGGATGAGGAGGGGGAGAATATGGAGGGCGATGTCAAGGAACCTCGGAGCCAGTTGAATGGCGGGAAGGACAGCACGTTTCCTGGCATGACGCACGATTCCATGCAGCAGCCAGGGTCCTACTACAGGGTACATCAGGCACGCAAGGCATGTATTCTTCTCATACTGGTGTTGGCCATGGTGTGTCACCTGAAAGGTTGCGAGGCATTAGGAAGTGTGTGCGGTCTACAGTTCGGAGGCACTGTTGGATATGTGTCGATATCGCTGATCGATAGATGGGCGGTCTGCGGGCTCATGGAGGTGGATGCTCGCTGACTCAGCAAGCCGGCTTACCTGCCGCCATCTTACGCTTGTTTTGATCTGTAAACATTGCAAGCCTTCTTCCCTGCAACGCCTCTGCAGCAGCCGTACCATCGTACGCTACATACACACACACCGGCACCAGGAATGGCTGCACCACCTGCCTCCAGAGGTCCTGGCCAGACACGCCGAGTGCCTACCATGCGACCACAACCCGGTCGACCTGGGCCCAGCAGAGCACAAACTGCAACTCCCACACTGACTGGACGAGTCTCGCCTGCAGACAGCATCACATCATCACGAGCACGAACGCCCAAACGAAAAGCCACCGTTGATCTCGAGGTGGAAGGCAGCGAGGAGACTAATATTAATGTTGTTGTGCGATGTCGAGGCCGAAACGATCGCGAGGTCAAGGAGAATAGCGGTGTCGTTGTATCGACAGATGGTATCAAGGGCAAGAAGGTGGAGCTATCTATGGGCCCGAGTGCCTTGAGTAACAAAACATACCAATTCGACAAAGTGTTCTCGCCTGCAGCAGATCAGGGCATGGTCTTCGACGAGGTCGTTGCGCCTATTCTTGACGAGGTGAGTCACTATAATTCTGCTAAGCAGGTGCGATGTTGACATTCACCAGGTCCTGAACGGCTTCAATTGTACAATCTTCGCCTATGGCCAGACTGGAACAGGAAAGACATATACCATGTCCGGAGACATTGCTGACATCCTTCCCGTCCCGGAGGCAGCAGGTATTATCCCGCGAGTACTGCACACATTGTTCGCCAAACTCGGAGAAGATGCTCAAGAAAAGAGTGAGCATAGCGTCAAATGCTCGTTCATCGAATTGTACAACGAGGAGCTACGTGACCTTCTCGCGCCAGAAGACCACACTAAGCTGAAAATCTTTGACGAGGCGAACAAGAACGGCCGGACTACAACGCTGGTCCAGGGAATGGAAGAGAGCCACATCAAGACGGCATCCAAGGGAATCAAGCTCCTACGCGACGGGAGTCACAAGCGACAGGTCGCCGCCACGAAATGTAACGACCTGTCATCAAGATCGCATACAGTGTTCGCCATCACAGTGTACATGAAACGTACATCAGACACCGGAGAGGATGTCGTCTCATGTGGGAAGCTCAATCTGGTAGACCTTGCAGGATCCGAGAACATCCAGCGCTCTGGAGCGGAGAACAAGCGCGCCACGGAGGCTGGTTTGATCAACAAGTCGCTACTCACACTGGGACGTGTGATCAATGCTTTGGTTGACAAGGGAAGCCATATCCCATACCGAGAGTCCAAGTTGACGCGCCTTCTGCAAGACTCCTTGGGAGGCCGGACCAAGACTTGCATTATTGCAACGCTTTCTCCAGCAAAGAGCAACTTGGAGGAGACGATCAGCACGCTGGACTATGCTTTCCGAGCCAAGAACATCCGAAACAAACCACAAATAAATCAGATGATGTCGAAAAAGACTTTGCTAAAGGAGTTTACCGCCGAGATCGAGAAGCTCAAATCAGAGCTTATTGCAACACGACAGAGAAATGGGGTCTATCTGACTTCAGAGTCATACGAGGAGCTCACGACAGAATCCGAGTCGCGGCGTATATTGAGCGAGGAGCAACGCGACAAGATTGAGACCTTGGAGACAAACTTACGAACTAAAGTGCAAGAACTGTTCATCTTGACGAGCAATTTTCAGTCACTTAAGAAGGACAATGAACAAATCAGAAATATGCTTCAGGGTACTCGAAACGTTCTTGAGAAGACGGAGATTGTGCTCCACCACACAAAGTGCACGCTGGCTGAGGAGGAGCATCTTCGGAAAGCGCACGAGGAGACTGAAGACAAACTCGCAGAGCTGGGTGTCGATCTTCTCACTACGCTAGAGACTACAACAAGTCACGTCGATAAGCTGCATTCGAAATTGAGAAGGCGGTCTGACTTGCAGGACGTCAATAGGATGCGCTGGGCCGATTGTCAGAGTCAAGTAGCCACTGCTACGAACACCGTGGAGGACCGAATTGAGTCACTGCGAGCACAGCAGGAAGATTTCCTTGCCACACTATCTGGTCGCATGCAGTCGTTTGTGACAGATGAGATGCGAGAGCTGAGATCCTCGCAAGAATTTCTTCGGCAGAAGGCAGCTGCGTTTGAGGCTTCGGAAGCTGAAGTCAATGCGCAAACAAGCAAGGCCAGAGATGACGTGAATAGCGTCCTGGGAGAAATCGGCACATTGCGCGAGGATGTCAAGCAAAAAGTTGGTGCGGGATTGAATGACCTCTCCACTGCTGCTCAGCGCATCAGTGCTGGCATCGCTACTGAGTTGGACGCTTTCCACGGACAGCTCCAGGACTCGTATGTGTCGCTCGGTCGTGAATTCAAGACATTGTTCGAGGACTTGATTCGTCGAATGAATGAGCAGCAGGCAGAGGCCCAGAGGCTACGACAAGAGTTGGCTGATGCCAATGAAAACTTCATGGCCGCTGGACACTCGACTCAGATGCAACTCAAACAGGCCGTGGAAGGTGAAAAGCAGGTTGCTGCACGAGAAAGGGAGACGTTGCTCTCACAGATCACCTCCCTGGTCAACAACTCTGCTGCTGCGCAAGAAGCCCGCATGGCCGGTCACCTGGAAACCAGCAATAAACGCATCAAGACTTCCGAGGACGAATATCGGGTATGTCAGCAGACATATGGCAATGGAATGGACTCATGGGCTACTAATGGCCAAGCGTTGATCGATGCCTCCATCTCGGCCCGAGAGACGATCAAGACCAAGCTCAAGGCCGACTGGACGGATGCGAACGACCACACGACCAAGATCGCCGAAACCACGAATGCTGTCCATGGCGAGACGATGCGTATTGTCGACGGGCAGATGACCCAGATGGACAGCCAGCTGGTAGCGCTCGACGAGATTGTCGCGCGAGTGCGCGGCCAAAACGAGGGACATCATGATGCACACACAAGTAGTCTTGCACAGCTTGCGAGCGACGTCCAAGAAAGCTACCGCAACATTGGTGATCATTTCGAGACTTCTTACAGCCGAACGCAGGCTCTGGACGTTGATATGCAAGATCGCGCCAATGTCATGATGGAGACACTTGCCGGACTGGCACATGACAGTGATATACGCCAACCTCTGCAGAGCATTCGCGAAACACTCGCCACTTCCAGCATTACAGAATACTCGGCCACGGGCGAGACACCGGCGAGGATGCAATACACATACCCAACAGTATTGCCGCGGACCGAGAGCCACCAGACACTGCTCGATCGTATGCGAGGCACGTCCTATGACGACGCGCAGCTCACAACGTTGTCAGCGAAATCGCCTAAGAAGCGTTCGCCCAAGAAGTTGAGAGGTAGCCCGGTCAAGGGTCCGTCGAGTCCGACAAAGACCAACGTCTTCACAGACACACCGCCGGCGTTGACTCTGACAATGCCAGCGTCCGCACCTGTCACCCGTCCCCAGACAGCAAGTAGCAATAACAGCAGTTTGCGCGAACTTGATGTTAACGTGACAGCAGCAGGAATCACAGCTGTCGCCTCTGGCAATACGGACGTTGAGACGGCATCTGACACAAGCAAGGTGCCACCCCATACACTCAAGAGACACTTTACTAATCCACTTCCGTCGTCACAGGTCGACAGCAAGCTGCCCATGAAACGCAGCACGCGCATGACAGTAGCTGGAGGGCTGTTGGCTTCATCGGAGCGGGAGAAGGAGAATGTCGATCTGAGTGCGAGCGTGGGACCAGGGACTGGCGGGCGCAGGCTGAGAAATCGTGGAAGTGACTGATCGCATCGAGACTGCCGGCGTGAGTGCTTTGAGAAGCATTTTGGGCACTTGAATCTGGGTTATCGCCCATATGGTGAAGCAGTTGGATAGTGTCGGCGGTCTCAGGGGCGACGGGACAGGGGCACAATTGGCGGTTGGCAGTTAATACCAGGCATAAATGTAATGTTCTCGAGACATGTGGACGGTTTCAACCAACATGTAGGCACTGAATGAGGAATTGACGGCGCCCGTAGTTGTTCCGCGTCCTCTGCCGTACACATGTCACACCAATTGCGCGTGAGGCAGATTATCGTGGTAAGACGGAAGGTGGTTGTGACGGGGCTGGTTGGCTGAAAGTAATTGACTTTGACCAAATCGAACCACTCTCGGGCCCAGCTACGCACTTTCATGCAGGGTTCGAAGACGGGCTTCACTCTGTTTTCCACCGCGCCGGCCCTCGACAGGTACGGCTCCAGTATAACACCTCAGCCACTACCTCGAAAAGCTCCGAGAGCCTGTCTATATTACACGCTCCCTCGACTTACTTCGATCATCGCCTGGCCCGATGTCTTCCCGCTAAATCTCCTCCGCACCATCCTCGACTACTCCTTCGCTTCGCATTGACTCGCCCAGAAATCGAAATCCTCCATCCATCGCTCCACACACTGCGAAGATGCCAAAAGCCTCCGACGTCGCCTACTACCTCTTCCACCTGTCTGAGCTGCGCGCCATCATCCAGTGGAAGACATGGCACAATCCCGTTCACGAGCGCGATGAGAGCAAAGAGACCGCCGACCTCAAGAACTGCTTCCGCTTCCTCAATTTGACTTCGCGCTCCTTCGCTTCTGTCATCCAAGAGTTGCACCCAGAACTGCTGACGCCGGTCTGCCTCTTCTACCTGGTTCTTCGAGGCCTTGATACCGTCGAGGATGACATGACCATTGACATTTCGGCGAAAGAGCCGCTACTGAGAAGTTTCCACGAGAAGCTGGCCGATGAGAGCTGGTCTTTTGATGGCAACGGCCCCAACGAGAAGGACAGAGAACTGCTTGTCAAGTTTGACTGCGTCACCAGGGAGTTCAACAAGGTCAAGCAGGAGTACAGGACCATAATCGTGGATATCACCAAGCGCATGGGCAATGGCATGGCTGACTACGCCAAGAATGCTGACCACAATGCCAATGGTGTCAAGACCGTCAAGGACTACGAGTTATACTGCCACTACGTTGCTGGACTAGTTGGCGAGGGTCTGACGAGATTGTTTGTTGAAGCGAAGCTCGCCAACCCAGTCCTGCTCCAGCGACCAGAGCTTATGGAGTCCATGGGTCAGTTCCTGCAGCAGACAAACATCATCCGTGATATCCGAGAAGACCACGAGGACAAGCGGTATTTCTGGCCAAAGGAGATCTGGTCTCAGTACGTTGACAAGTTCAGCGACCTGTTCGAGCTGGAGCACCGCGAGAAGGCATTGCAGTGCAGCAGCCACATGGTTCTCATCGCGCTCAACAGAGCAGACGAGTGCTTGTTCTACATGGCCGGGGTCAAGGAACAGTCAGTCTTTAACTTCGTCGCCATCCCGCAATCGATGGCCATCGCGACACTTGAGCTATGCTTCCAGAACCCAGCCATCTTCGACAAGAATGTCAAAATTACCAAGGGATCTGCATGCCAGCTCATGATGGAGTCCACACAGAACCTGCAGATGGTCTGCGATGTCTTCCGGAGATATGCGAGGAAGATTCACAAGAAGAACAAACCCAGCGACCCGCATTTCCTTGAGATCAGCATTGCATGCGGCAAGATTGAGCGATTCATCGAGAGCATATTCCCGACTCAAACACCGAGGACTCTCGCACCAGGCGCAACGACCGCTGTCGACGCAGAGGCCGAGGCGAAGAGGAAGGCAGAGGAGGCCGAGGCCAAGCAGGATGTGTTCTACATGGCGCTGGCCATCATTGCGACACTTGCGATCATCACAGTTGCAATGGTCAGTAGCAGTTATCCCCATATCAAGCTTCCAGAAATACTGACATCAGAGTAGATTGGTGCGGCATGGTTCTTCGGCGCCCGCTTCGACCTCGCATTTGCGGAGTTGAAGAAAGGCAACTTCTTCCCACCCAAACAGTCTGGCGCCGTTGAGAGCGTGGCCAGCAAATACGAAGGCCACGGCGAGTTGTAACACTGACCATAATACCCTTTGCTTGTTGTATTTACCTCTATTCTCTGCCGAAGAATGAGCGCCAACAGACAGCGCATTGTCGGGCAGAGCCAAAGTAATATTTACCCTACCCTACCCTACCCTACCCTTACTGTATCGGGGCGTCCTTGCGCGAGGCAGAAATGCGCTAGCGTGCTCCTTCGCCCACACACCTCCCATTCATCCTTCCACAGTCATCTTCAAGAAAGAAGTCCAGCACGGATGTCAAATTGCAATGCAGCCCGAATTCAATGGCTTTCGTTGCGCCGCGTTTTAAGAAGTGCAAGATTGAAAAGATTCTTACTGCCTCGCTCCTCGCAAGAGTTGAGGCCGCCTTGAGCTTCAATCTACCATTCGTCGGATTTGAGGCTTTTTAGGGCGGAAGTGCAGACATACCGCAACAACCACAACGACACCATGACTTTCCCAAAATTTCTCTGCGAACCATACGATCCTTGTAGGGCGGTGCAGCGAAAATACGTTTTTTTGAAATGAGACGTGCTGATCATGCCACTGCTCTCTACGCCCCAATGCGACAAAACACATGCTCTCGTGGCACCAATGCACAGCACAACAACAGCACAAGAAGGCTTTCTGGTGAGACGTTTTTGCCTTGCAACTCGAAGGCAACCATGCGGCCTTTTTCGCGCCAAAAACGCCCAACGTCCAACGTTCCAACGAGGCTGCACTGCAGAGCTGCGACACGTGATTGACTCATCATTGCTCGCCTCGTGTTTTCTTCTTTGGGGTAATGAAGTCAACAGGTTGCCGTGAAGTGGAAGTGCTCTGCTTTGGTGGCTTTTTCTGAGGATGAGGGCAAGCGTGATTGGAATGATGGTTGTGTTGCCTTCTTGGCTGCCTTCTCCTTATTACTAGTAGTTTCAACGGCTGGAGGTGGGGATTTCTTTTTTCCTGGAGAAAGTGAGAGTCACATAAGAAGGTATGTGGGAAGCACTGGTTTTGTTTTGTTCTTTCTTCTCACTCGGTGTCCTGCTGTGTATATCCCTAACGATCTGTTCGAATCTAATTGTCTTTCTTTCACGGTTCAGCTGGCAAGATCTGCCTTACGCAAGAGAGAGAGAGCAAAAAGTGAAAAGAAATTATGGAACGATCAATATCGTACGCCCTCCGAGGCGAGACTCGAGACCGCTCGAGATTCTGCTATGAATCTTCCCTCTCCGTCTTCACGCCTGCGCCTGAGGATCTAGCTCTCGATGATGTGCTGGCGAGTTATACCGAGCAGCTACGGTTGATGGGAGGGGAAGGAGGTGGTGGAGGAGGAGGAGGAGGAAGAAGAGGAAGCAGACCACGTCTATACGATCACTCATCATCGTTTGACGACGACGGCGCCGATCGCTATCGTCCCTCTTCTTTGCCTTCTGCTTCTTCTTTCACCACACCTCGCAGGAGTCGAGATGGAAGGATCGAACGAGAACCGATTTATCCGGGTGTGTACGCCGGTAGTGTGATAAGTGGGAACGGAAGTAGGAGTACAACTGGGAGATCGACATTTCCCTCCTCGAACTCGCGGCTTCCAATCAAAGCAGCAAAAGCACTCGAATACCTCCCCCGATCATCAGGCGGAAGTAGTAGTGGGATTTCGGAGATCGACAGTAGGCTTTCCAGGAGCAGCAGGAGGAGTGGTGGTGGACATCGTCGTCATCAGCAGCAGCAGCGGGATGTAGGGGATGTTGATGGTGGGTTTGAGGAGGCGTTGAGGTATGGAGATGAGACGAGGGGTGAGTGGCCTCCTTCTTCTTCTTCGAGGAGGACGAGGAGGAGGCGGGGAGAGGAGGAGAGGGAGGGGGAGGTTTACGGTGAGGATGAGGATATGTCTGTGTGGCCTGAGGATTCGGCGAGTCAGGTGTCGTCGCGGCAGGCGGTCTCGGAGGCGGCGTGGACGGCTGTGTCGAGGGGGCGGGCGAGGAGACGAGAGGGCTCGATGGTGTCGAGACCGGTGATGAGGGCTGGAAGAGGGATTGGAGGGCAGTCGGTCATCTATGAGGATGATGAGGATGAGTATGGGTATGGGTATGAGCAGCCGCGAAGCTATATGACCAAAGATATCACGCCTTATGTGGGTGGCGCACGCTGAGGAATGACAAGAGAGACAGGGTTTTTTGGAGAATGGGAGAACAGGTTTTGGTGTTACGACAGCATGATGTGGGTATCTCAAACAGGGCGATGCGAATCCTAGTAGTACAAAGCCACCTCACCGCGCCAGGCGATGTGTGAGCGGAAACTCCCAAAAGTCCTTCAATCCTATCCGTACAGTGCAATGCGCTCTGCAACGGCGCGCTTTCTCTTTAATTGCAGTAACAGGGGTATCTTTCTTCCAAGTTTGTCGTCGTACAGGTCTGTTTCTCATGGTTTCGTGCTGTGAGTTGTCAGTTTTCGCTCGTTCATGTAGCAGATGATGGTGAGTTATACCTGTCGGCCATGCGAGTAGTAGTAGTAGTACAATCGCGTCCGTCCCGTGAGGGTCAGTTGCAATAGTGTCAATGATTTTGTTTGGTGGATGGTGATGCTCGCGGCACACTATCGAGCAGTGCGTGCACTGCGATTGGCACCGCTACCACCAGCACCAGTACCCGCGGTGGCGGGACGGCCCTGACCTTGGGTGTTAGTCGAAGTGCCGGACGACGGACGGTTCTGCTGGTTGGCGGGCGTGGCAGGCGCGGCATTGGCAGTCACGGCGGTCTTCTGGCGGAAGACTTGACGGCACATGGGGCAGCGGCCTTGAGAGGCATCGGACTGAAGCCAGTCGGCGATGCAGTGCATGTGGAAGCAGTGGGTGCACTCTCCAATCACTAGTGGGAGTCAGAGGTCAGATCTCAGCAGCATGTGATCGACAGTCGTCGATATGAGTTGGAGATATCAAGCAGGCACTCACTGATGGGGCAGTCCTCGCCTGGGTAGCGGCACTTGGAACAAGTACCTTCGAATTCGACCCGGCAGATACCACACGTGTCGTCGTGGCCAGGCGGAAGGTCCCACTTCCACTCGGCGACCATGTAGAAGGCCTTGTACTTGATCTTCATCTTCTTGACGACGGTGGTGATGGACGAGATGAGATGGACGAGTTGATCTGGTCTGGTCTGTGCTTGATGTGTGGGAGTGGGAGCGGAATGGAAGGAGCGGACAACAATCGATCGAGTTGCGATTGTCGGTGTTCGAGGAAAGTGCGACAATTGAGCGTGGTTCGAGCCTTCTTATTCTAGAGATTCGAGGGTGCACATCGTGGGATCAAGGCGCGCACGCGGGGTGAGCTTTTAGAGTTCAGACCCTCGCTCATGCGTGGCGGCCTCAATCAGGCACCCATACGCTGACAGCAGCGTGGGTCCTCGGTCGTGGTTGCTGCGTGCTTATTGTGGGTTATCGCGTGCCGTCACTGCCACTTCCGGAGACAGCTTCGTGAGCTCCTCCTTGTACAAAAGTGCTACCTGCCCGTGCTGCCGTACATCTGTACCTCCAGCATCCACGCGGGAGCAAGGGAAGCTGCTGAACTTCTCCACTTTGTTGCCCGTCTCCTCGCCATGTTGTCGCCGGCGACTATGCGATAGGCACTCACATTCAGACCGATCAAAAAATAGTGGTCATGGCTGCAACAACACTCTTCCGTGGCCAAACATCCCGGATCACTCTCCTCCCACCCACCTTCAAACGCTTCTCGCCCACCATGTCGCGATCATACACGTTCGACTCCTACCTCGTGACACCGGCAGAGTTGGACAAGGCACTGCAGAAGAATGCACCTTCCCGACTGTCGACTGCGCCCAAGACCATTCCTGTATGTGGATCTTGGTTTCTGCCCAATGACCCAGAGAAGCGGACCGGGTATGAGGTGTACAAGAAGGCGCATATCCCAAAAGCACGATTCTTCGACCTGGATAAGGTCGCAGACACTTCGAGTCCCTACCCACACATGCTACCCAACCCCCAGGTCTTCCAAGACGCCATGAGAGAGCTAGGTATCCAGCGAGATGATACCATTGTTGTGTACGACTCTGCTGAGCTGGGCATATTCTCTGGCCCTCGCGTTGCTTGGACTTTCAAGGCCTTTGGTCATCCAAGTGTGCATCTCCTGAACAACTTTCGCCTCTGGGTCGAACAGGGTTATCCTGTGGAGCAAGGTGAGCAAGAGCAATCCGACAGCAGCGAGTATCCGTTGCCTCAATTGGATGAGAGCAAAGTGGCGAGCTTCGAGGACGTCAAGGGTATCGCACGCGATCATAACAAGGAGGGGAGCGAAGGGGTACAAATACTGGATGCTCGCTCCGAAGGACGCTGGCGTGGAGTCGAGCCTGAGCCACGGCCAGGTCTGTCATCGGGGCACATCCCAGGTAGCTTATCGGTGCCGGTGCCATCTCTGCTCGATCCCAAGACCAAGACGTTCTTGCCTGCTAAAGAGCTGAGGAAGATTTTCGAGGCGAAGGGAATTGACCCAAAGAAGCCGATCGTCTCTAGCTGTGGTACTGGCGTCACTGCTACGGTCATTGATGCAGCCTTGACGGAAGCTGGCTACGGAGAAGGCGACCGTCGCATCTACGATGGCTCCTGGACAGAATGGGCACAGAGAGTCAAGCCGAGCGATAATTTGATTGTCAAGGAGACTTAACATGGTCGGGATGAGCGGTGAAAGGACAACCAGAGCGCTGGCGTCAGGGTGTGCATTGTAAGATACCGCCCCAATTTCGTATCCACAGGCTTATATGCCAACATCTGCTTCTGGACCAAGAATGAAGACATTGCCCTGATTATTCGTTGTTTCCCAAGAATCCCTACGTTTCACTGACCTTCTGCAGCTAAACAAACCGAGCCTGTGGTAACTTGCTGCATGCGTCTCAATACAGCGTACGTCGCCGGACCATGGGCGTCGTGCATATGCCCAGACTTACATGTAAAGCTCAGGAGTAAGAATTCCAAGATGCCGTAACAGTAATCAGTGAAAACACACAACATACGACACCTGCCTGGGAGTCATTCGCGCCTGCTTCGCGAGAGATTGCACGAGCCGGCCTTGCACACCTATGCATGTGCACAAGATTCACTTCCACAAAGTCTGGAAAGATCCGCGCTTCATCACCTCGCCCGACAAACGACCTTCGCTATTCTTGAACTTCAACCTTTCGCTCTTCCTCATCAATCACGCTGCGCTCCTTCGCATACCAGCAGCACACGACTCCAGTCCATACAACCACCACGCACCGCTCCCCAGCCATGCATCTCCTTCTCGCACTCAGCGGCCTCATCAGCCTCACCTTCGCTCTCACCACTCCTCCCCTCACCATCATCAACACTGCAGCCACCACCCTCCCCGGCACCTCCATCAAGCTCAGCGAGAGCAAGCCCTGGCACCTCACCAACCTCATCATCTTCGAAGCCAAACCCGGCAACAAGAACAGCTCCTCCCGCATCACTTTCAACTTCGAGGACACGAACAAGGGCGGCCTCGCTCTCAATACTACGTGCGCGCACTACGCCACCACCAAATCTGCGGACGACGCGTTGGTCACCGCCCGCTACCAAAGCTGCGAGAATGACTACGTCGCTTTCATCTACAATGGTACAGCATTGCAGCTCGAGCGACTATATCGCGATCCGAGGTGAGTTTTTGAGCGATTTTTTTTCTTACAGATTTCTTCCCTTTTCTTTTTCCTTTCCCATTCCGAGAGATTGGGATGAGGAGATTTCTCCCTTTACTTTCTTTTTTTTGCCTTTTTCTTTCTTAAAACATACTACTTGTACGGTTCATGTTAATGATTTTGTTGTGGGTTTGGTTATAGTGTTGGAGATCCTCCGTATGATGGCGCGATTGCTTTCGGCCATGCCGGGCTCAATCTCACTCGGACGAATGTGGAGAATGGCGTCTTGAAGACACAGACTGGCTTGTACGTGCCGATCTCGTCGCTGATGGCATGAGTGGGTGGGTAGGAGGAATTGATCGGCTCACCAAAAGGGTCTCCTGCGGAATGGTTTGAGTGCAATTGGGCAGCGGCATGGTTACAAACATGAAAATGTGTCGTACGGGGCGGCACAAGGCGGTTGTATCATTGCGTATACCATTGCAGGCGAACGGAGCCCAACACAGACATACTGCTAGCAATATCATTGACTAAGCGGGACATCGTCGTACTCTTTCCTCATGTACTTCCGCAGCTCCTCCAGCCCATCCTTGACAATCTCCGTCTTATTGACATAGCCAAACCGCACATAACCCTTGAAGTCATCACCAAAGCCCACATCGCCGGGTAGAAGCATCACGCCCGTCTTCGCTTGCACGTCTCGACACAACGCCGCCGCATCCACCGGCACACCGTCTCGCTCAAACTTGATGAAGGCCGTCGTACCCGCCACCGGCTTCACCCACGAGCAGAACTCGTCATGTTTGATGACGAAGCGCTCCAGCAGCTCCAGATTCGTCTTAGCGAGCTGGATATTGCGACTCAGCAGCGCGTGGATCGTGTCCGGCGACAGCGCAAACGCCGCGACGGCTTGGTCCAGCTGCGAGACGCAGATGGTCGTGTAGTCTCGCGTCTTGGCCAGTTCGGCGATCAGTTCGGGGTTTCGACTCGCGACCCAGCCGACGCGGAGGCCGGCGAGGGAGTAGGCTTTGGACATGCTGCCGATGACGAGGGTGTTCTTGTAGCCGAGCGATAGCGCCGAGGGCGGGAAGGCGTCGGAGTTGGGTGTGATGCCGTGGAAGATGGGTCGGTAGACTTCGTCAGCCATGAGGATGATGTTCTTGGACGCGCAGAGGTCGACGAGGTCGCGGAGCAGGGGCTTGGGGAGGATAGCGCCTGTGGGGTTTTGGGGATTGTTGATTATGATCATCTTGGTATTGCCTTTGACTAGGGATTTGAGGTCTTCGAGGTCTGGAAGCCATCCGTTCGTGGGATCGGATTTCCAGAGATCAACGGAGGCGCCGAGAGTGGCGGGGATGGTGTAGAGTTGCTGGTAGGTGGGATAGTGGCAGATCACGTGGTCGTTAGAGCTGATGAGGGAGTAGAGGGCCAGGTGGTTTGCGGCTATCGCTCCTGGGGTGATCAAGACGTTCTCTGGCGAGAGCGGAGTATCGACCTTGCTCGAGTAGAGACGACTGAGGGTTTCTCGTAGCTGCGGAATACCCCTGATGTGGCCATATGTTTGTTCGGTGTCCAGGCTGATGATGTCGCTAGCTTTGGCTTCTTTGTTTTCTGAGAGGGCCACGAGGTCATTGATCGAGACGCTGGCGCAGCAGCTTTCGGCTATGTTGTATTTGGCGGATGTTTCGTAGTCGTCCATCCACTAGTCTGGGTCAATGGAGAGGCGATATGGTGGTGTAAGGACTGCTTACCTGCTCAACACCGAAAGGAGGGATAGGAGCCATGGTCGAATCGATAGGGATATGACGCAAGGAATATGGGACGACGAGTGAAGAGGAAATGTAGCAGACAAAGTGGCCTACAGCTAGCTTTTGATCGGTGAAAGTACTTCCGCCTCTCTGTCCCGTAGGGCGTGCGGGATCCCTTGTTGTACTTATTGCTGGAAGGCTAATGGAGCACAACGATTAATGAAGGTCGTGTGGAGAGAGCCTGTGAAATGCCAGATGCTATATGATAAGAATGAGGAATTTACTTGGAAATGGGAATGTTTATGGGGATATTGAGGAAGAAGGAGGCTGAAGTCAGACGATGGCTACGAGGTACTGTACATACCACGTGGGGTCCACTCTCCGCGGCTAAACTCCCCACCACGCTGGCCTGGCCTTGCCCCGGTCATCATCGGCGTCGGCGTATCGTTACTGTAGACATGGAGCTGGGGAGCTTCATCCATCCTGCCATCCACACCCACAGAGACACTCGTCGTCAGTACATCGCTGCGTGTCAGATAGTGCAGCTTTCACTCCTTCGTCTCTTCCATTCCTTCTATCCCCAGAATCCATCTATGCATTGCTCAAGCAATAACTAGAGCTTGACGCCTCCGGCCTGTGCTGCCTGCCTATCCACCCGCCACACAACCACTTCGATATGAGACGCTCTCACTATGCGGCGTCATTCCTGACGCTGCTGTCTCTGCCCTGGAATGCGATCGCCGGCCACAAGACCAACCAGTATTACTCCTCAAACGACGATCTCCTCCTCCAATCGAACCCATTCGCCCTGTACGACAAGCGGCCGGAAGACTGCCCGCCGTGCTTCAACTGCAACCTCGAAGATAATGCTTGTCTGCAATTCGGCAACTGTACAAAGGCTAGCGGAAGGTGCTCGTGTCCACCAGGGTTCGGTGGCGAGGACTGTGCTCTGCCACTCTGCGGCTCACTCGCTGATGGGAACAACCGCGCACCAAGAGATGGCAACAACCCCTGCCAATGTAAGGAGGGCTGGGAAGGTATCAACTGCAATGTGTGCAAGACGAACGATGCTTGTAATGCTTTGGTCCCGCAAGGCGAAGGAGGCGTGTGTTACAAGGAAGGTGGTCTCGTGAAGGAGAACTTCCAGATGTGCGACATCACGAACCGCAAGATCCTTGATCAGTTGAAGGATCAGAAACCGCAAGCGACCTTCAGCTGTAACGCTGATCGAGCTGATTGCAACTTCCAGTTCTGGGTAGACCAGATGGAGAGCTTCTATTGCGCCTTGGACGGCTGTGAGGCGAGCTTCGTCGCTGCAGAGAACAGGAACACCACAAGATACAAGTGCAAAGACATCAAGTGCGCATGTGTGCCTGGTCGTATGCTTTGCGGAAAGGAAGGCAGTATCGATATATCCGACTTCCTTGCCGAAGAGATCAAAGGTCCCGCAGAATTCAAGTCGATCAGTACCGCTGGCGATTCCAGTGACGACGGGAGTAGCTTCTCAGAGCCTGCCATGAACGACTTGATATCGAGCGTCTTCGGCGACAAGAGCATTTTGCTCAAGTGTCACAGTGGAGAATGTCTGTACAAACTGGATGTTCCAGGGTACGAGCGACCTATCAAAACAATCAACACGCCGCTCATTGCTGGCGTCATTGCCGGTTGCGCCCTGTTCATTGTAGCTGTGATCCTCCTGGTCTACTTCCTCAGCCGACGAAACGCGCGTCGATGGGGACCCATTCATCTGTCGGACGACGAAGAAGAAGAGAATGCTCGACTTCTGGCTGATCACAAACCCGCGGCATTACTGTTCGAGAATGTATCCTACAATCTGAAGGGGAAGCAGATCCTATCTGGCATCTCTGGAGCAGTGCATCCGGGCGAGCTGCTTGCTATTATGGGAGCTTCCGGCGCTGGCAAGACGTCCTTCCTGGACATTCTGGCTCGCAAAAAGAAGCGCGGCAACGTCGCAGGTGAATTCTGGCTCAACGGTAACAAAGTCGTGGACGAAGACTTCCGGAATGTCATTGGTTTTGTTGACCAAGAAGACACTATGCTACCCACTCTGACCGTCCACGAGACTATTCTGGATTCTGCTCTGTTGCGTCTGCCCAAGCAGATGAGCCGTGCTGCAAAGGAGCAGAAAGTCGAAAACGTTGAGCGACAGCTCGGCATCTACAACATCAGACACCAGATTATCGGCTCCGAAGAGGGTAGCGGTCGTGGCATTTCTGGTGGCGAGAAGCGGAGAGTGGGTATTGCTTGCGAATTGGTCACCAGTCCTAGCATTCTCTTTCTGGACGAGCCCACTTCAGGACTTGATGCATACAATGCATACAACGTCATCGAGTGCCTTGTCACACTGGTCAAGACATACAACAGGACAGTCGTTTTTACCATACATCAGCCGCGCTCCAACATCGTTGCCTTGTTCGACCAACTCATTCTTCTGGCGCAAGGTCGGACCGTCTACAGCGGTCCATTTGGCGAGTGTCAGAGTTACTTCGACAGTATCGGTTACTCATGCCCACCAGGCTTCAATATCGCAGATTATTTGGTAGATCTCACCATGCACTCTGGGCTACCGCCTGACCCTGAAGATACGAATGTACTAGATCCGGAGCGGGAAGGCAGGATGACACGTGCCAGCTCGACCATTGCCGTCAAGAGTATACCCAGCGTCAGCAATGTCAGTGTCGGAGAGTCTGTCGGCTCTGGTGGTGGCGATGGTCCACTCCGACCGAAATCGAAACGGAAGACCAGCATTCGACAGCAGCAGGAGAGGCAGCTATACTCCAGGAAGAACACCACAGATTTCCCCTCCGCTCCAAGTGTACGAAGTGAGGGTGGAGACAGCGCAATCGAAAGAGACATTGAGAACAACCAACAACAGTGGCTGAGACTTTCACGGCAACATGGCGTCCCGGCACCGCAGGTTTCTGAAGACTCCCAAAATCTGCTTCCCGATGCTGATGGCGTGGTCACGAATCTAGATTTCCTAGTCTCATCATATCAAGGCTCGGAAGTCGCCTCTCAATTGAGAAGCGACATCCACGACGCCATTTCAACGGCAGACAATAGCAACGGCCACCCGAACGGAACACCTAATGGGACGTCTGCTAGCAGAGTCCAGGGCTATAAGAAGCCATGGATTCATACGCAGTTCATCATTCTATCATTACGTACCTGGCGAAACCTCTACCGCAATCCTATGCTCATGCTCACGCACTATGCCATTGCTATCGTCCTCGCCGTCTTTACCGGCTTCCTGTTCTACGGTCTCACAGACGACCTCAAAGGCTTCCAGAACCGCCTCGGCTTCTTCTTCTTCCTGCTTGCGCTATTCGGGTTTAGCACTCTCACGTCGCTAACGGTCTTCGGACCTGAGCGCCTTCTCTTCCTGCGAGAGCGATCCAAAGGCTACTACAACCCTCTGGCGTATTATCTGTCCAAGGTGGTATTCGACGTTGTGCCATTGAGACTTATCCCACCTATCATCACCGGATGCATCGTTTACCCCATGACCGGCCTCCTGCCGACATGGCCCGAGTTCTTCAAATTCATGCTCTTCCTTGTGCTGTTCAACCTCGCCGCGGCAATGATATGTCTCTTCATAGGCATCTGCGTGCGCAACCAGGGCGTGTCGAATCTGCTAGGCGTTTTGGTCATGCTCTTCAGCCTGTTATTCGGCGGCTTCTTGCTCAACCACGAAACGATACCCAAGCCAGTCTTGTGGTTGCAGATGGTGAGATACCCATTTTCCACTTTTTACCTTTAGACCACTCACTGACCGATATCTTCTTTAGCTTTCGATCTACCACTACGCCTTTGAAGGTCTCGCCGTCAACGAAGTCCGCTATCTGACGCTCGTGGACAAGAAGTACGGTCTCGACATCGAGGTGCCCGGTTCAGCCATCCTATCGAGTTTCGGCTTCAATGTGTTGGCTCTCTGGGAGGATGTCATCGGGCTCGCTGTCTTTTGCGGCGTGTTCCTCGTCCTGGGATATTTGGCGCTGCACTTTATTCTTGTGGAGAAGCGATGAGAAGGAGTGGTGTTACAATGTACATATTTTTTTTCGAGTCTGAGGGATGCTTTGTTTGAGAAGCGAGCATTCATAGTGGCGTCTATGGATTTGTAGAGCACTGAGACATGATTGTTGGATTAAGTGAATCCTTATTGGTCGCTTTTCGTTTCTTTTTTCTTTCAATGTAGGCGCGAAACCTGCTGTGGGTATCTTTGAGCAAAACGCAATTGGACGTACATGTCGCAGTCGTACGAAACAGAACAGCGCGAGCAAACAAACAGAAAAAGGGTTGTCCGCGTACATCGTGAGAAGACCTCGACACCACGTCGCCACCTCTCAAAAAGAGATGAGCTGCAGCTTGATCGATCCGAACGCCTCGTCCTGCTCAACCTTGAGCATACTCTTCGTGCCGAGCGCGAGGACATGCAAGAACGCCTGAGCAGCAACAATGGTACTATTCGTCTTCTGCGGCAGGAGCTGGTGAAAGTCGATGGAGACAGATCGAACTTCACTGGCCTCATCACCAGCAGCATCCACGGTCGCCGACTGCACGAAATCGAGGAAATTCGCACTCTCGGCGCCGAGGGCGGCGCGCTGCCATTGAGACTGCACGGCTGTTTGAGTGTTCACTTCGGCCGCGGGACCGAAGAGTTCGAAGGCCTGCTCGCCGGTCAGGTCGGCCGTGTCGGATTGTGGGAGCTGCTGTGGATCTTCCATATCGTCGTCGAGAGTGAAAGTACCGCGACCGATGAGAGGCGAAGCGGACGTGAGACGGCTGCCGCGACGGCCGCCGAGGACGTTGATCTGAGAGCCTACTGCGCCGCCGAAGGATGCGGAGGTTGGGTGCATGTCCGAGGGTCGACGAGAGCCGGCGCTCTGGTTCCAAGGGAAGATTGAGGAGAGGTGACGATCATCGAGAGGGGTGGGAGCATCACGGCCTTGCTCGATTGTGTCGTCGTAGCCCTGGACGAATCCGTTGTCGTGGTCGAGGCCTACCTGGAAGCCATCGTCGTTACGGCCGACCTCATCGGATGATGCGTCGCCTCGAGAGCGCACACGTCGGTCGTTTTCGGACGAGATGTCGTCTTCTTCTCGCTGTCGTTTCTTGCCGGCATCGAGCCGACTGACGCTGGTGAAAGCCTCGATGATGCCGGCGCCGGTGAACATGCCTAAGGGACCACGCATGCTCAAATCGAGCATATTACGAGGGCCCAAAACCCAGTGTGCAGCATTCTTTTTAGCTATGGCAGCTAACTTCTGGCTCTGCTTGGAACGTAGAGATTCGTTCATGTTGGTCAGGTAGTCTTTCTGCCAGCGAGCAAGCACGCTGTTGCCTAGGGTTATGGTGCTGTCCAGAGCCAATGGCTTCTTCTTTCGCTCTTTGCGACGGCCAAGGGCAGCAACGGCAGTCTCGGATGTTGTTTCTTGTTGGTTGCCTTGGTCGTCTGTGCCCATGTTGAAGTCGTCTTGGACGGGCATGAAGCCATCTTCCACTTGGTCCACTTGGGTCACTTGGGCACCCTGTCATCGTCAGTCACGCGCCCTGATGAAAATATAGCATCACACCTACTGTAGGATGAGAAGTGAAGCGCTCGCTCCGGCCTCCAGGTCCAGCACTGGCAATGCCCGTCATATCCAGAGCTTCAGATGGACCGCGTGGCTGACGTACTGAACCATCATCGTTTTGTATCGGATCATCCACGTCAAAGTCCAAGCCGAGATCATCATTGTAGAGCTGCGGAGGGTCGGCTCTAGACGCAGGACCATTATCGCCACGAATGAACATATCCAGGCCGCCGACAGGACCGCTGACAAATGAGCTGTTCGACGGCGGCAACAGCAGGCCTGCGATGCTGTGCCGAGAGACATTGGTGAGTTGGGAACTGTGTTGCGAAAGCAGCATACTCATGTCGTCGGTCGAAGGCGCGAGGGAGAAGTCCTCCAGCGGCATCAGATCCATGTCCAGTAAGAAGTTGGGATCATCGGGCAGCATGAGCTGCGATGCACTGATCAGGGCTTTAGTGTCTGTGGCCTCTGTGTTTCATAAGGCATCACTTACCTCCCCTTGTTGCCGCCCTCCACGTCCAGATTGGCATGCTTGATGGACCTCAGCATAGCACGCATACTGCTGCGTGCGCTCTCAGCGTCACTCAAGACATAGCCGCACTGCTGCGAGTAGACGCGAGTGAGACCATATCTGCCGCCATTGTCAACATTGATTCCCACTTCTCCACACGGCAGATGCGATTACAGTAAGTTACTCTGCAGTCTCAACGCCATGGGTGCGTCCGGCGTGACAATAGTCTCACATGCCTTGGACACGTCGACATCAAGGATGGCTTTTCGTGAGACTTTCTTGAGTGAGGATTTCGCGCCCAGAGTGGCCACAAGCCTATGGAAAAGTCAATTACGCAGCTATTCATGTGATTTACATGAAACTACTCACCAGACCGTTGCGACGCCATACTTGCGCGAGGTAAGAACTGCGTTTGCTGTCAGCAGGCACGGGAAAGTGAAGAGATCGAGGCAAACGCACCTTGGTGAGAGTAAAACATGCTGGCATCTGGAGTGAATGGTGGAGTGAGTACGCTCGCCGCAGCATGTATAGATGTGAATGGTGAGGTGATTGAGGATGAGAGATTTTCGGCAGGGTGGGCGGCTACGTGATCTGGGAGTATCCACTATCACATGTCAGAGCACCAAACCAGGAAGGAACCAAACTCGGAAGGAACGGACAGATATAGGAATATACATTGGCTCATGCTCATGCATATCTTCCTCGCTCATCGCGTTTCATTCGTAGCAGTACCATCTACGTCTTGCTCTTCACCACTTCGACCGCTCATCTTATTTGCCCTCCTCGACTGTGGGCAGGTCGACAGCCCTGTACAGCAAGATCAGCGCACTGTGAGTCTCACCACCACCGGAGAGAGTCTCAATTTTCTCGCTTTCCACCTCCTGGACCTTGTCATCGTTGAACCACCACCACTTGCCATCCTCGACCTGGCCGGGCAGAGCAGTCTTCTTGACGTATGCAGTGTAATGGCCCGAATCCGCAGAAGATCCCTGGTGAGTGACCACGCCGCGCAGCTCGTATAGACCAGTCTGGTTCGCAGTGGAGTCCTTTGCAAGATCGGCATGGACGAGAGAGAGCAGCTCCTTCTTAGCCTTCAGGATGTCCGCGGCCTTCTCTGCCTCGATCTCCTCATCCGTCTTGAATTTCTCCTCTGTACCACCCATTTGCGTGTCCTCGCTTGCGCCTGCAGCTTTTTTGTCGGCACTCAACATCGCCTCGTCCGCAGGCCCCTTGCCCTTCGCCTCCGCCTTCTCCTTCTTCTTTTGAAGCGGCTCGTCAGATCGGACGCTGCTCGAGCCATTGACGGAGTCTTCCATTTCCTTGCGCATGCGCTTCTGTCGCTTCTTGGCACGCTCAACATCCTCTTCTTCCTTCCTCAGCTCACGAATCTTGTCTCTGACCGGGATGAGCTTCTTGCGCAGGTCTTCGGTGCAAAACTCTAGAACATCGATCTCGTGTTGAAACGTAACCTTGCGAAGAATCTTCGCCTTCTTCTGGGTATCTCGACGCCAGAAGAAACGGACGAAGTGAACGGGAAGGTATTTTGGCAATCTCGAGATTCGCGATGTACGCGTGTAGCTCGCTTGCCGACCAAGAGTGGAGGATTCTTTCTCGATCTTCTCGTTCAGAGCAATGCTGATACCTTCTCGAAGGTGATTGGTCTCTCCTTGAATATTGCACTTGAGGTCGTTAAAGCTCTCAACGTTGGTGATAGATTCCTCCTCAGGTGCCTCATCACAAGTCGTGGTGACTTCAAATTGCCCAGCCATGAACTTGTCTATCCAGCTCTTGAATCCCAGTGCAGTCTGCTCGTCGTCTTTTAATTTCAGCGACTGGCCCAAGGTCGAAATGAGCTGAGACCAAACTTCCTCTGCATCCTGTTGTGCATATCCATGTCCATTCTTCGCCCGCTCCGCAAATTGTGGGAACTTTTGTCGTAGCGCGGTGAGAAACATCAGTGGCGGGAAGCCTTGCTGCGTCTCACCCATCTGCTTGTAGAGATCCCCAAGTGCAGAAGTTAAATCGCCGCCAGCGCCCAGCCCACCGATGCCGACCTGTGCCAATTGATCCGCGGAGAATAGAGAAGAAGCCGACGGGCCAGCACCAGCAGCACCAGCAGCACCAGGTTTGTACGTCCTCAGCTCCTCGACCAGCTCTGGGACTGCTCGCAGCGTCTGGAGTGTGGCGTTGGCGTAGCAGGTATTTCCCATATTCTGCAAACCCGCAGGAATTGCCCCAACTTGTGAAGCCAGCTCCGCCTCTGTCATATCCTCTGCAAACTTCATCTTCTCCTTGGGAACCTCAGCAACAACCTTCTCGGAAGGTGTGCCTATCAAAGTGATCGTCGCTCCTGCCTTCAGTCCTAACGAGGACAGTGGTGTATCATCCTTGACCATCTTCTTCGCCAACACCTTCTGGTTCTCGGGCTCGACATTCGTGAGGGAGTAGAGCTGCATCTTGAGCTCTTCGCCATTGGAATCGGTGTCGACTTCGAGGTCGTGTGTCTTGCCTGCGTGCTTGACCTGTCACACAACACATGCCTTGGTTAGTAAGTACTCCACTGTTGGACAACATGTTCTGAGCATACCTTGATCGCTATTGGCGCCATGGTTGCTAAATTAGCGCTTCTGATGCGCCAGCGAAGTGTTGAGGTGGTATTCTGGGTGGAGAGGCCAGAAGGTCAGACGTTCCAAAGGCGAATGACTGTGGCGTGGAAACACACAGATGGCGAAGGTAGGCCACCAAGAGATCCCGAAGAAATCCCGAGTGCCTGAGGCTCAAGCCCCGCTGGCATGTGAAGATGACTGCTAAGGGACGATAAATTTCAGCTTTGGTCAGGTACTCATCTTGATACTCGGACATGAGACTGAACGGCTGAATGGCAGATTGCTTGCTATATACTAAGAGACCGAACGTTGTCTCCGACAATTCTTCGTCCACGTCTTGTATGAGGACCAACACCACATTACGAGTAAGAATCTCAGAATACATCTTACGTGCCGTTGAATATCTTACCCAGCAGATGATGCATCCCAAGGTTTACAATGGAAGACATCGCAGCATCGATGTTCCTGCAAAAGCCTTGTTCTCTATCAGTCGCTTCCACTTACTGACCTGGACAGGCATCTTGTTTGAACAGCCTTGGGGGCACTAATGCAATCTCGGATGCTCGAGCCATTCTTCAACACCTACGATCCTGAGGCACATGATGCAGGTGAAGACGATGTCTGTAAAGTCCGGTTAGCCAGGTCTCAAACCAAGCTGCAGTTACCATCAAACACACCTTGCCCCTTGAATATTTCAGCTAGAGCAGATATAACTGGATAGCACATCTCTCCTCTCATGACCAAGAGCGCGATTTGCTTGACCGTGTCCTGCTGACACTCAGCTCAAGACTAATGGAATTGGACTTCGAATTGTACGTACTTCGCGAGTCCAAGATTGCGGGTTTTTAAGTCTCAGCCATCCCTTCAAGAACGTTGAGTCTGGACTTGAGCGAGGGAGATGAATGTCATGCCTCGCCTCGTGGTTGCTACTATATGGCTCGCCACAGAAGAAGCAGCTTTGCTCGGATTCCGCACTGTTGCGTAACGCTTCCGCCTAGGTGAGCATACGCACAAGTTCCGTTTCCATTTGATGCTTTTGGACATATGTGAGTATGATTTCGACAAAGTCCTCGGGTACATCGACGTCGACGATGGTGTGTGAGATCGGGTCTATTCGAGGCTGTTGGAGAGCTCTGTTTGTTGAAGGGCCGGCTCCGGTGACGGAGTAGAGCCTTGTCAAGCTAGGACTGTTGTTCTCCGGAAGCGATCTGGATCTGAGCGCAATCTGCTCATTATCCTCCAGTAATTGTTCTTCTGCTCGAGACGTACGGTTGATCGCATCGTCGCGGGAATGGCTCGCTGGCTCCTGCGCTTCGGCAACGGTCTTTACAATTGCCTCTCGTGGGATATCGGGTAGCATTCCAGGATCTTGATCACTGCCTGACGGAACATTTTGCAGCCATTCATGAATGTTCTTTGGCGCAGCCCGATTGCGTGAGCGAACGAATTGCAAGGGAGTGTCGTCCTGATATCTAGGCATCTTATGATTCCTTCAAGCAGCCGGGCCAGACAATGTGAATGTGACAGAAGTATATCTTTATTGGAAGGTAAGCGATGTGAGTGATTGTATATGTTGTGATAAAGATGCTGCTAGACCTGGAGTCCAGATGTTGCCCTCCACAAATAAGTCTCGTTCATGCAAGGCAGTCTTGCTGTGGCTCTTGCTACTACTCTCAGTCCGAAGACTTGCTTCATGTTTGTTCCTACCACAAGGTCTGATGTTCACCTGCCGTACCACACCGCAAAAGTCTCTTACTGCACAACAACTGCCGTCGAAAGCACTCGCCTGGTGGTGAGCATATGACCCTCTGCACTGCTCTTGCGCGTAGAACCAGAGTTGTGCAGTGGCAGTGTGAACAAGACCAAGCGGCGTTCGTCGGCAGGGCTGGCCTGACATTGTGAGATTGGGGTAGTGCAGTGCGGACAGCAATTCATGCCCCGTACTATCAGTGGTCACTGCACTGTAGTGACGTCCCGCCGGCTGCATGGTTTCAAACATGCAGGCATGGTAAGCATTTATAGCCTACAGCATACATCGCCCATTCTGATTGTGATATCTTTCACTCCACATCCAACCTCGGACAATGCCATGTCACCCCTCGAATCCTTTGACACAACCCATCATTTTGCTATACCCGGCCTGCCCGCCTGAATGATTTCTCCAGTGTGCGGATCACTGGCCCTGAGGACTGGCCAACCCGCTCCGTCAGCTTTTGCAAGTGTCAATTCCAACTTCGTGCCCATGATCTTGAACTTGCTCTCAGCAGGCTTGATAGAGCTGAAGAGTTCCATGGTCGTCTGATATCGCTTCTTATCGCTGGTATGCAGGTCCAATTCAACAGTCTTCCCGTCTTCTGCGAAATCAATCTTCGACCGGTCTTTATCAATCTTCTTCAAGTATAGTGAGGCAATGACAGTGGTCGCCGTCTGGTAGAAGTCACTGCGAACTTCCTTGAGCTGCTCTTCCGATTCCGGATCCTTTGGCTTGCCAACAAACAGATGCCGTGACTTTGTCTTGCATCCTTGAATTTTCATGAACTCATCAAATTCAAGGACTCTGCGCTTACAGCAGGTCCAGCCTTTGCTTCCTTCGTGAAATAGCGCTTGTCCTGGGTGATGGACACATTCCTCGCCATCCCGACTCTGGCCAGCCTTGTAGGTCACTCCGCATGCTTTCCTTTTGCAGCTTGCTCCGTCCGAAACAGGAACATTTGGGTCGTCATCCTCCTCCTCTGGCGGTGCTGGGCTTGGCGAAGGCCGAGGTGGCTGTGCTGCCAATGGCGCTCTCGAGACAGGCGGAGATAGGGTGTCCTTCTTCTCTTGCTGAGCCTTGATCTTGGCCGCAATCTCTTCTTCGCTGACCTTCTTCGGCTCTTCGGGAGGAGTGTCGTCGATGGTGCTGTGCTTGCCGCTTGTACATGGCGGAATGTTCATGAATTCATCGAATGTCAAAACTCGCTTCGGACAGCACTTCCAGCCTGAAATCTTGTCAGCATGCTGGACATGAGGAAGTGATCGTGCGCATGGGAGGCAGACCTACCTTTCTGGCCTTCGTGAAAGACTGGAGGACTATGCAAGTTGAAAAGTTAGCTTCCTCGACTTGGGATTGGGCTCATTAAGGTGTTACACGAACCCCGGATGGTAGACGCATGGCTCTTCTGAGTCCGTGAAGACCTTGCCGCAGCCTTTGTGGACGCACTTTTGTTCCATCGTCGTACTGATGATGCTTTCGTTGTTATGAAGTGCGAATATGGTTGTTTGATTCAGCCAATGTCACGGAAAAGATTGCATTTTCTGGAAAGCCGTAGAAAGTGCATGGCGGGACAGCGTTGGTGCTGTGGACCCTGTGGACATGTGGTCACCGTCGTCACATGCTACGTGCACGACGCCTATCTCCGCGTTTCTTGGACATACACACCACATGCCTCCCTGCCGCATCCTAGCATATCATCATGTTACCATCGCCACGACTTTTCCAGCATGCACTTCGCCTCACACTCTTCACTCACGATCACTGCTCGCTATGTACTGCCGTCAAAGGCGTGATGAGTCGCGTATGGGACCGGAGGCATTTCGAGTATACCGAGATCGACATTCTTGCTCAGAATAACCAGCACTGGAAATCGCTATATGAATTTGACATACCTGTTGTACGTAGAGTGGTGACAATAAGTCTTTCCCATCCTGATTTGGTTATCCAGGTCCACATTGACAGGACGGCCGCATTAGCAACCAGACATGGCGAAACTACTGCGGCGGCCCGTAAGTTGAAGCATCGATTCACTGAGAAGGTACGACACGACTCATGTGCTTGATCTACCAGTAATAGATGGTTGATTGTCTACAGGAGCTCGAGCATGTCATGGACGAAGTCGAGCGCTCCTAAATACGTGGTCGAACAAGCAAAGGCAATCGTGATTTCGAGCGCGCAACGCCGTTGCTACGCCATAGGTTGATGTTCTTGGCAGCTCGATAGGCCATGTTCCCTCCATCTCCAGCTACTAAGGAGGGCCAGTTCGAGCGAGGATCCAATCCGAGGTGATTGTTCGATGCACCATGACCTTCCCACTTCGCACTTGCTAGATTCACTGCAGCGTCTGGTCTGGCATATCGGCTGAAAGCTGGAGTCCATATCATCCCGATGTTCCGGAGCTAGTCCATCGCGAATTACGGGCAGACTTCAATGCAAGTAGCCCCTGCAGACTTCAATGCACGTTGCAAGAATGCTTCATGGCTTGGACACATTCTATTTGTTCGACCACCATTCTGGTCCAAATAACGACCCCAGGCCTAAACATCACAGACGAATAGGCTCTTGACCAGAAAGGTGACCGAGTTCAGGAAACCGCGCACGAGAAATGAGCCCCACCGCCATGACGCACGGGCCCTCCTGATCAACCCTGGCACAAGCTCGGACTTGGCAACCATTATATGACTTTTGCAAAATTCTGCCACCATGAAAATAAAGGCCGCCTGGCGTAATGGCAACGCGTCTGACTACGATACCATTAACTACGGTGCGATCAGGAGATTGCAGGTTCGACCCCTGCGGTGGTCATATTTAGTTTTTGCATTGGTTTTCCATTGATGTTGAAGCATGGTTGACAAGCAAGATGAGCTACTTTTCCTGGAAAGTCCCCCATTTTAGAATATGGCATGCTATGCCTGGTGAGTGAACCATTCTTGGCTCGCCTGCGATGACGAAACTTTTGCTTGAGCAATGACTCATCATCTATGCAGAACATTGCAATGCGGTTGATTTGTATCGTTCAGTCCACGTTTCACGCCGGACCCACATGATCGCAGTCAAAGTCGCACACAAATGGCTATGCTTCCAAGATTGACACCTTTGCCCGTGATGTGTTACCACGGTGGTGCTTAAGCTCAGTCTGAATCAGGACAGGTGCATAAGAAGGAAAGCTATGGGATTTCGAGTCGAGGCAGCACGGCAGAATATGAACGAAATTGCAACTGATGATGTAGTGGACAGTGAGCGTGAGACCCCTCAGCTGCTGACTTGCTTTGGTGGAAGGAGGGAGACGATATAGAGAGGATACCTCCTACGTGTAGAGAAATTGTGTCGCGTGCACGGAGTGCAGAAATCTGCATTGTCATTTGCTAGAGTGCTGTCGGCCCGACGTCTTCCCGATAAGCATTGTTGACTTGTGCAAACAGCAACGCCGTCGATGACGAAGAATCGTCTCGACACATCCAGACAATGCCATCAACACGCCACATATCAGGGACAATAGCATCACGATCCACTCCGCAGACTTTTTCGTTCCCGCCGGACAGACATCTACTCATCACTACACCTCGGCATGTCTTCAGTTGGGACGCCACCGGCGTGCACACCATCTTCTCCAGCAGTCGTGGAGGCATTGTCTCGGCAAAGGAGGCCAAGGATGGATCTGGAATACTTGCCATTGCAAGCAGCAGCGTCGTCGTCATGCACGACACCAGACGTGGCAAGGAAGAGAGCTGGGGACTGAATGCGCCGCAAGACGGAGTACGGCACATCGAGTATGCACCTGACGCCAAGACGCTGTATCTGACGACATCGTCCGACGGCACTGTTCAGCGATATAGTACGGATTCATCGCGGCTACTCGAGCCTGTGCAAAAGCATCATGACGCACCTATCGCGTTGGCTGTTTCCTCAACAGGGCATCTACTGCTGTCGGCATCGCAAAGGCCTCCAGTGATATATGTCAAGAATACCGCACACAACACAGCGTCTATTCAGGTACAGCCGAATGCCTCGTCGCAACAGGTCTCGTGTGCTGCTTTCCACCCAGAGCGACCAAACATTTTCCTTCTTGCATTCCAGGACGGCGTCGTTGCTATCTATGATGCTACCAAATTATCTCGACCGGACAAGGATGCGTATCATCGACAACAAGGCGCTGAAGATGGAGAGATCTCACGGTTACAGGGTGCTCATCGAGCAGTCATGTCTGGAGATGTCCAGGGTCCTGGCATTGCGCCTCCGATTGCAGGAGCCGCATTCTTACCAGGCTTTAATAGTCGAGTTGTCACAGCTGGTCGTGACGGGCGTTGCAAATTAATCGACTTCTCGAGAGGCGGAGAAGTGTTGCGCACATGGCATGCGAAAGCGCCGCTCACTTCACTGGCAGTACTTGCCACAAAAAGCGACGCTGATACTGGAGCACGTAACAAGAGCGTCGGCCAAACGATGCGCACGCGCAGCTCAGGTTTCCATACGCTCGGGGGACCGACGAGTACCAGCAGCATTGTAGCAGTGTCGCGGATTGATGGAATAGTCCAACTCCACGACAGTGTTGGTCTACTAATCGTGCAAACAACCGTGAGCTCACAGGAGGAAAATATACTCAGCCTCGAATGGGCGAAAGGACTTTCTCCTGACCCGTGCAATCACTACGACGCGACAAGACGATTCAGCGAGGAGTTTCCGCTTGACCTGGTTGAGAGAACAGCCACAACCCTTGCGACCTCTGCAAAAGAGACCGGCTTGGGGTTGCCTCCAACCTTGAGATACGATAAGAGCCACCCCTCTCGGCAATTCACGCTCCATCCCGACGAGGCAGACGTCGACACAGTTCGGTACACGTCATCGTCACAGCCAAACCAATCCGAAGTTCCTACCGGTGCGGAATATCACGACCTCTTCTCCCCAGTCAAGCCCGCCACATGCCCCTCAAAAGTACCTCACCAGCGTCAACTCTCTAGTCCACCTAAAAGCCGCCCACGACTGTCAAGTCAGACTTTCATGGCAAATCCAGACCAACAGAATGATACACTGCTCGTGGACAGTCAACGACATTCCAGAAAAACTCCACCAAGTCAAAACGAATCAGCCAGTCTCGGACAAGTCTCTGTGAAGCAGATTGGCCAGTTATGTCAAGCCAGCAGAGTCAGAGCTCCAGGACGAGCGAGCACGCAGGTGTCTCCAGGAGCAAATACCAGGCGGCAGACTGTACATACAGACGGTTCCAATGGTAGTATGAACAGTGTCCGCAAAAGAAGAATCAACACGAACGCACAAGTGCTGGCAGATATCCGCAAGCTATCGACAGGCATCTCATTGACAAAGCATGGAGCCCTTTCCTCGTATGCTCGGTCACAGACGCATCACAAAAGTAAACAAAAGCAGGTCGCGATCAACGAGCAACAAACGAAGAAGCCTATCAAAGAAATAGACGTGGCAGACTCAACGACCTGGCCAACTGATTCTGCTTCGATTTCTGCTGAAGTCTCCGACAACGATATCTGGCTAACCTCTGACTCCGAAGATGACCGCAATCAACATCGACGACGCAGGATGCAGCCTGCCAACAGACCACCCGCTAGGCAGACGTCCAGGTCGCGAATGGTATCGACCGGCACTATCGGCACAGTGTCTGAAATGCAGCAACGGACTGTAGATGGCTCAGCGAATGAGCAAATGTTCGCGGTTGCCCCACAGCGGTACCCAATTCGCATCCTCTCACCAAGGTCGGAGCGTGTGCGTGAAATGTTCCCGCGAACGTCGTCCTTGTCTCCCAGGCAAAAGCGCAGCGCGAGGAAAGCACGCCAAACATCGCCAATCAAAGGGAACATGGCTTTGACGTCGATGGCAGTCAACGTTGCCATGAGTCAACAGTCGAAAACCCCATGGGCGAGACTCAAAGACGGTAAAGGTGCACGTCCGATGGAAGGATACGAAGATCCGCCTCTGACATCCGAAGGACTATCCGGAGGACTACCTGGAGGACTACCGAGAAGCGGATCCATGACCTGCCTCACCTGTCCCGAGACTAGAGCCCGAGTCCAAGGCCTCGAGACAGAAGTCGCGCATCTAAAGGGTGAAGTTCTCGCGCTCAAAGCCATCTTGCGACGTAATGGTCTCCCCTTCTCTGGTGGTCTACGTTAGCGACGACTAGACAAATTGGACAAGTAACGATATCATGAGAGACGGCTTCCATCACCAGACAGATAGATCCCCAACACTTTGAAAAAGCAAAAGTACATCTCTCTAGCTCGCAGCCAAAGTATCACCCTCTCAGACCTTCTCCTGATGAACCTCGACCTCATCCCCGCTCCCGTCTTCCTTGATCTCCCCCATGCGCCTCGTAGCCAGACTCGCCGCTCCCGCATGAACCGAACTCTGCCTGCGCACCTCGCGCTCCTCCCTCTCCACATACTCCAGAGGCCTCGCCGAGCTCGTCGCCGTCTTGTCTTTGTACACCAGCACATTCTCACTGTGATCGCGGAAGTACTGATCGATGTCCTCGAGCGTGCGGTGCGCAGTCTCCGGATAGAAGAGGTAGACGGTCGGCACGAAGGAGAAGTTGAGCACGGTCCAGATGATGTAGAATTTCCAGCCGAGGGATTCGATGCCCTTGGGCGTGATCTCGACAACCATGAAGTTGAAAATCCTATTGTTCATCAGATTTGTACTAGCACAAAAGCCAATGAAATGAAAGATTATCCGATATACTTCTTTGGACGGGGAGGAAGGGGGGATTCTGGAGAGGAGAGGAGGAAACTTACCAATTCGTCGCCGTCCCGAGCGCCGCGCCTTTATTCCTCATGCTCAAAGAATTGATCTCGGAAGGATACAGCCACGGCACACCCTGGAAACCGATTCCAAAGAACACGTAGTAGAGGAAGAAGAAAGCCACGCTCGCCGAGGCGACTTTGTCCTGGTGCGCAAAGCCTTCCTTGACGGCGTAGCGCAGCAGGATTGTGATCATGAAGTAGCAGAAGCACTGGCCGGCGGCTGCGTACATGAGCATTTTACGGCGACCCCAGCGCTCGACGTTGGGGATGCCGATCAGGCTGAAGAGGAGGTAGCTGACGCTGTTGCAGGCGGCAAGGAGCCGGGCCATGCGGTTGCTGAAGCCGACGGACGTGATGAGCACGGTTGGGAGATAGTAGGATGTGACCTAGATGCAGTGTCAGCAGATGTAGCCGAAGTGAAGGCATCGATTTATCTTCTTGGGTCGGACGAACGTTGATTCCAGATAATTGTTGCATAGCCTGCGCGCCCATCCCGAGGATGATACGTCTCATGGTGCCCATACCAGCCTCACTGCTGCCCTTTCCTCTGACCAGGTCGCGAATGCGGACGGCATGCTCTCTTTCGTAATTCGCGGAGAACTTGATATCTGCCAGTTCGGTCTGCACATAGGGATCATCGATTGAAGTGCCTTCGATATCCGCAAGGATCTGTTCGGCCTCGTCGATGCGGCTCTTCTGCACGAGCCAGCGAGGACTCTCCGGAAGCCATGGGACGGTGAGGAACAGTATGATGATGAAAATAAACTGGAGAGCCAAAGGAATACGCCAAGCAATGGAACCCGGGGCATAGCTGAACCCGAATGTTACCCAGTTAGAGAGGGAGAAGCCGGCGATATTGAGGATGAGCTCGATGACAATAAGTTTGCCTCGCCAGGCGACTTTACTGGTCTCGGCTTGCCAAGGTGGTGCAGTAGATGTGTTCAGGCCATTTCCGATACCGCCGACGATTCTACCCACAATCATGTGCGGCACACTGTAGGCGGTGATCTGGAGTATCGCGCCGATACTCATAATAGTCGTGCCCAGCAGAATGGTCTTTTTGCGTCCGAATATGTCTCCGAGGAAGTAAGCCATGATGGCGCCGAAGAAACATCCGATGTCCTTGGGCAAGAAGGTCAGCCACTATCTTGGACATGTTGAATGGCTTCTCGGGATTTCTCACATAGATGGCCGTGACTGTACCCAACAGTGAGCTGTTGTTCTCCAGGTTGAGTTGTCGAAGGAAGTCTTGGGTGACGACGACACCGCCAAAGACACCTTGATCGTAGCCGAATAGGGTCATGTCTACAATCGGCGCATGGAAGGTCAGTATATGTTTGAGACAGCAGGGTGCTCTTGAGCCTCCACTTTACGTACCAGTGCCGCAAGCAACAGTGACCCAAAAGGTAAGCCATCCCCCGCGAAGACCAAAGTAGCGATCCTTCATTCCGAACATCTTGATGAAGTCGGAGTAAGGGACAATATTCTGGTGAAGAAAGGGTGCGAACAACGGGGCCTATGCCACCATATATGTCACCAACGACCCTGGCAAGCACCTACCTCTGCTATGAACCGTTTGCTGCACTCCAAGATCACTTGTCGTGAATTGGGACCAATGGGTGTTTTGAGCCGTGGAAGTATGACGACAGTTTACCAGGTTATCTCTCCAGGTACCTTAGATGCATGCGATCCCCACGCCAATCTGTGGAGGGAAAGAGAGCTACACTACTTCATACAGCATGAAGGCAGCGGCGGCCAATTTCTCGGTGGCGTCTCGGTGGTACTCAATGTATTACATGTCATGCATGGTCGCACAGACCTCAAAAGGTGTGAAGGTGAGGCTGCTGCCAAGGCATGGCAACTGGCGGTGTCTTGGTACTCTACAAGGACTCCGCGGATGGTAGATTCAGAGAGCATCGAGGTCAGGTTCAACGTGATCACTTCGTTCAAGTGTATAACGTAGCGGAACTCATCAGTGAGCCCGTCAATTGTATTATGCTGCAAGAACGTTATCCACACGACGCCACATTCATATTGGTAAAGAGGACCACAATGCCGGTAGATCTGCAAGCGCTGGGGAAAATATGGGGATTCTGTGACTGCCGTGCTTAGTCTCTTGTTGGACCTGGAGAAATAGCCGAATTGTCTTGTGACCTGGGTTGAAACTTGAGTGGGAGCACTTAGCGCGACGTCTGCGGGCCGCGACGGTATTGAACGGCTTCTGTTTCGTATGTCCGCTCCAAAGGCGAGCTTGAAATGTACAAGGATCGACCACGCAAGCCCAAGGTGGACTTCGAACCATATTCGATAGACCTTACATGGACATACGCAGGAATACCGATCGCACTCCACTTGTTGTTCGGAGGAGCAAAGCAGGGTTCGAGCTTCTCCTCGCGCAGTCCTGAACAGTAGGAATGCCAGATTCTTCTACTCTATTGTACATGTCTTTTAGAGTAATGTTCACCCATCATGACATCGATCAGCCTCGTGCTCTCTGTCCAACAAGGCTAAGACCAGATAGAGATGCACCCAGATGGCCGAAGTCCGAGAGCTTCTTCGTGCCGAAGAATTGTGTCTCTGCGCCTTGTGGCCACACGAAGAGACCTGTACGCACGCTGGCGTAACCTATGGTTGCGGTAGTTGCGACGGCTGTAAGCAGACTTGTCTGGAGATGGCGCTCGAAGAAGGTAAACCTCTTAGCACCTAGGAGATGCAGTCGACTTGAAGCATCGATAAGAGGGATCTGATTCCATACTCCGATGGCAATGTCTTGGAGAGTGCCCATAGCGGTGGTATTGGCTGGCGCTTGCCAAGGAAGCTTCATCTTCATAGATTCACGTTGCGCATCGACACCACTTGGTGATGTACTCTGCGCGAGGCTGAGGACCTGGTCAACTTCGGTTGCTAGACCGAGCAGCGCATGTACGCGCTCAGTGTAGGCGGCCAAACTCCTATATTTGCGTCTCAAGGTGGACGCCAGCCAGTCTTGCGGCAGGTGCGGGTAGAGCATCAACGACAGAAAACCGTATAGCAGGCAATCTACTGCCGTCAGCCCTTGGCTATCCAGGAAGAAAGACTTATCTCCGAGCATGTCTTGAAGCGGCTCGAAAAAGTTGTCTGCCAAAGCGTGCAGCTTGAAGACCGCGGAGTGCTGAGGTTGTTGCAACAAGCTCTTCAGGGTCTCCTTTCGAGGCAGTAACAAGCTCGCTCGCTTCTGGGTCTCTGCCTCAAAGCCCGGCTCTTTGCCCACTGCCTCGAAGCCTGGCGGCCTGTTGCTCATATCTTCGTGCACATTGTCGACATCGATGCTGGATATGCCGAGATGCTCTGTCCGTGCTCTCGCTGCTGATCGCCTTTGTGGGGGTATGATGTAGTTTGCGTGCCATGGCAGGATTTTGGTGAAGGCAGGCCGCGTAGCAAGGCGGTAATTCTCGAACCCGACGTAGAGGGAGATATCAAGGAGAGTGGGCGCATTGCTCTCGATGAAGGAGGCAACGGCGAGGGAGTCGGTTCTTTGCTGGTGGTCTAGCTGGTCGGCGGAGAGATGCCGCTGGATGTTGTTGAAGCCTGAGATTCGCCGTTCTCCGTCGAGGAGCAAGGGTAATCGATGGGTCTGGTCATGAGTGGGGATGAGGAGGTAGTTGTTGCGAGCGCGAGACTGGAGTAGAGCCACTGCGGCATTACACTCAGCATCAATTGACGGTAAGCCGAAGGCAGGGGCTAAGACAAAGAGCTGCATTTGCATTTGCATTTGCATTTGCATGTGAAGACGGAGCTTGTCGCGTATGTTCACTTCGGACGCGTTCTGCTACCCGTGGAAGCTCAGAGTGGCTAGCTCGTTTCCCAGCACGGCCCGCACTTTGTCTGACTCATCGCTGAGAGGCATAAGAAGGCTCACACCTCGATCAGATCTTCCCTCTTCTTTTCTTTCTCCTTCATCCTGGTGCACGGGCGTTACGCATATCAGTGAGGATTCGTCCGAGATTGCGTTTTTGCTAGTTGAAAACTATCAACTGACCGCTCTCGTTGGTCTTCGGATCGGCGAGGAATCTTTGGAACAAATCATGACTGAATAAGCAGCTGCTGTTCGCCCTTTTCATCATGCCCGTGAGCCGCTTGTATGTGTGCCTTGCGGATGGAGAAGAGAGCAGACCCACCCACGAAAGGACTGTGATGGACGTCCACCATTACATATATAATTATCTAAATATATATATATATATACATCGTCGTCTTCACCGCTGCTCCCTGCTAACCCCAACAGCCCAACAGGCGTCCTCACCCGGCTGTCGTTGGCTGTTATCGCAAGCCTCCATCTGCACATCCACCAAACCTCCTGAGCGCCTATCAAATCATCACCAGCAGGCGCACGGGACATATCAGCGGTCGTATCGCCACTATCTACTGTACCTGACTGTATCTTCTTCTGCTGCTGCTCTGCTCTAATTAACACGCTTCCTTTGACGCTGCTTGGACATCTTCACCAGCCAGACGCACAAGGCGCCACCCAGTACCCGCCACTCAAGGATACCCATTCCCAATCACAAATTGACGTATCAGATGGCAACATGTCGCGTCGTGCCTGCGCTCATCTCGGCCAGCTTGAGAGGGTAGGCCAATTTCCGCCGTCAAGGGGCGCCCGGCCCGGCACACGGTCTCGGGCTGCACATTCAATGATCTGATGATAAGATCGCGCCATGCATACGCAGTCACGCAGTACTATCACTTATATCACAATCACGTCGTGGGACAGATAGACGCAAGGCTGACTTAGACTCCTGTCGCAACAGAAGTCCTTCTGTCTTCTAAAAGCTGCAAAATGGTCTTGCCCGTTCCCAACCCAACCAAGTCGTACTGGATAGAAGCTGCCGAATCAGAATTATGCGACTTCCGCTCTAGTGAGGATCTCCCCAAGGAAGCAGACATTGTTATCGTTGGAAGCGGCTACTCGGGTGCTTCTGCTGCATATTGGATTCACAGACACACCGAAAATGCCTCTCACAAGCCTCGTATGGTCATGCTCGAGGCACGCAGCATTTGTGGAAGTGCCACGGGTCGTAATGGCGGACAGCTAAGGCCACACTTGTACTCTCGCTACCTCGCTTGGAAGGAGCGGTTTGGAATCCAAGGAGCCATGGAGCTGATCTTGCACGAGATGGCTCATCTTTCGGCCTTTAGCGATCTGGCCAAGGAAGAAGGGTTTGCGGAAGAAGTCTGTCTGAAGTATGGCGAGACCTTCGATGCCGCAATGACCGACGAAGCCTGGGAGCGTCTCAGAGCCAACTACGATGCAATGAGGGACGACTTTGGAGAGGACAACGAAGTCTTCAAAACACTCCGCTTGATCAAGGATTCCTCGGAAGCTGAGCAATTTTCCCAGATCAAGGGAACCTTAGCGGCTGTTGTCCATCCTGCCGGTCAAATGTAAGCTTTTCCAATTCCTGAGCCGTTGACACAGCTGATGACAAGCAACAGCTGGCCCTATAAGTTCGTGCACGCACTTCTGCGAATTGTTCTCAAGAAAGCCAGCTTCAATCTGCAGGCGCATACCCCAGCCACATCCATCTCGGAGCGAGATGCCGATGGTTGGATCACAGTGAGCACTGACAGAGGCACGATTCGTACCAAGACCGTTGTGCACTCGACAAACAGATGGGCATCTCATCTGCTGCCCGAGTTCACCAAGCTAATTCTCGGGGAGAGATCGACCCTTGCCGCCATCAAGGCACCGGAAGGTTTCATCAAGCATACCGGCGCACAGCACTGGGACTCCACGGTCAATAATTACCACCTTCAACTGCCTCCCCCGTATAATGCAATCATCCTCGGTGGTGGCAGACAGTACACAGTCCACAGACCACAAGAAAGCTTTCCCAACGACGACGAGGACCAGCAGTTTCATGGCATAGCGGACTTCTTTGCGACCTGGCCTACCTCTGATGTGAAGTGCTGGTCAGGACCTGACCCAGCAGAGTTCTGCAGAGACGTGAATGAAGGAGGTGTCTGGACGGGCATGGAAACGACAAGCATTGATTCCTTCCCCTTTGTCGGCCCAGTCCCTGACCGTGACGGTCACTTCATTGCTGCTGGATTTGCAGGCCACGGTAAGAGCGCTGATAAATCTGCACGTAGGTCAAAGCTGACCAGTGCTCAGGAATGCCTCGAATTCTCCTTTCGACAGCTCACGTGGTGCCGTTGTTGCTGCAGTCCATCAATGCCGAGCACATCGTACCCTCACTGGTGAGAGATTTCCCACCTCTCCCCGGACCTTTCCACGCAACGCCCGAGCGAATTCAACGATTGCAAAGCGCAAACGTCGCCGCGAAGTTTGAGGCTTTCCGCATTAGCTGCGCAGAAAGCGCGAAGAAATCGTTCTGCAGAGATGAAAGATGCAAGCCGACTGATCCGGGGCACCTGCTTAACTAGATCATAGATCAACGTACGTACTAGATGAGTATATGCGTCTTCTTGATACGACTTGTCCTCAGGACAGACGCGATAGATGCAGCCAGCACTCACCACGACCCTACTGGTTATCGCAGGGTCGAAGGTCTATCGTTATCTTCCCTGGCCGAACCCGGGCCGGTGGAGATTCTAGGCGAACTCAACACAAAGTTCAAGTAATCCTCGAAATTGTTTGCCAGAGGTGCGGATATGGCGATTTACATCATGCTCCTGGCCAGTGCTCGATGGTACGGCATGAGCAATGTTCCGGAAGATACAGAAGTGTATCTTTCACATCCCAGCTAACTCCGGGCAAGCCCCACGGGCAACGCTGGTCCTAGGCTGCCCAATGACTATAACATGCACAATGTGTCGCTCACATCGATAAGTAAAAGGCTTTCTCCGGACTTTCCTGGAGGCTCCCAATCTACCTCCTCGAGTTCATGCCAGAGCATCACTGTCTTCAGATCGATCATGACGACAAATCAGCAGGATCATGACAACAAGAAAACTGCTACCGCCGTCACGGTGGGAAACAGCAGTCTCACCGACGACGAGGAAGACATTGCCATTGGTTCACAGACTGAAGTCACCAATTGGCACTCCTCGCTGGAGCCGTCCACCTTCTACCGCAGCGTTCTCTTCCAGATGATCCTTTTCGGAGCGTAAGTTCCTCCCTCTCTCCCTTCTCTCACCTGCGGATCCAACTAACCTCAACCTCCCAGCCTCTCCTTTGTAGGACCCGCCATGGCAGACGCCATCACCAACCTTGGCGGCGGCGGCCTCTCAACACCCTACCTCGCCAATCTAGCCAACGCTCTCAACTACGTGATGGGCTGCATCACCACCCTTATCGGTGGCCCACTCATCAACAAGCTCGGCATCAAAACAGCCTGCCTCATCGCCGCCCTCATCTTCCCCCTGACAGGCTCTGCCTACTATACATCAGCAAGACACAATACCAACGGGTATCTCCTCGCCTCCCAAGTCATCGGCGGCGTCGGCTCCGGTTTCCTCTACGTCGCCGAGACCACCGCCATGCTCTCCTACCCACCCCAGGACGACCGCGGCTTCTATCTGGGCATCTGGAGCGCCATGCGGAATAGCGGCAGCGTCATCGGAGGCGCTATCAATTTCTCTACGAACCATGAGGATGCGAGTGCAGGTGGGATCGCGTGGTCGACGTATCTGATCTTCGTGGGGTTTGAGTGTAGCGGCGTGGTGTGGGCGGCGCTGCTGAGTGCGACGAAGAGAGTGAGGAGGAGGGATGGGAGTGTTGTGCCGATGAGGGACGGTGTCACATGGAAGCAGGAGTTCATGGAGTTGGGGAAAATGTGGTTTGAGAAGAAGGTTCGTCTTTCTTGTTCTTTTGGTTTCTTGAGGGAGTCATCGTATTTGGGACTACCTTTGGCTGACGGTGACGGAATGTGATCAGACTCTCCTCGTTGCCATTCCGGCGTTTTACTCTTTCTTCTACGGAGGCGTCATGGGCACGTATCTCTCCACGCATTTCTCCGTGCGCGCCCGTGCCCTCTCGTCCCTCCTCGTTCGTACGTATTCTACCCTCCCTTCTAGCACCTTGTTGATCCCTAGTCCACCCACTGACACCCACGCAGCAACAATCGTCATCCCCCTAGTCATAGCCTTCGGCCGCGTCCTCGACCTCAAACGCTGGACCCGCCGACGCCGCGCCTGGAGCGCCTTTTGCCTCTGGGCAATTCCCCAAACCGCCTGTTTCATTTGGATAGGCATCAATTACCACAGATTCAAACTCGAGAGTAAAGCTCTCGATTACGAGACGTATGTATTTTGATCCCCCCTCTCTGCCATTCCCCCCCTCTCTCTCTCCTTCTCAGCCCCCTCTATATCAGGAAATCGCCGAATTCGAAAATCTCATCCCAGCTGACTTTTTCCCGTTCGAAAAACAACAGTGACACTCGAGCCTGGGCGGAAGCTTACATTCCCTATCTCATCATCTTCGTGACCGGCTACTGGACGCAGTTGTCGCTGTATTGGATGCTAGGCTGTCTCTCGCGAGACATGGAGAGTTCGGCGCGGACGGGAGGGCTATTTCGCGCTTTTGAGACGGCAGGTCAGGCGGTGAGTTATGGAATCAATTCGGCCGAGGGACTGAGTGCTCTGGTGCCTTTGGGAATCAATTGCGGTGTATTGGTCGCGACGATGCCGTGTATGGTTTTCTTGATACGGTTGGTGGCGGCCAGTGGTGTTGAGCATGGGGAAGTGGAGGACCAGGATGGAGACGGGGATGGAGATGGGAAGAGTGCAGATTTGGTGTTATGAAGACGAACATTTGTTATATGATACACGTCCTGTTACAACTTGTCTAGATTGTTCAATTACTGGCCATGTTCAATCAATCAGACTCCAGGCCACACAAGATCTTCACCCCTGCAATCGTCTTGATGCTCAGCCACCCATTGTGTTATACGATCTGCCATCCATCCGCTCTGATACCTGACGCCAGCGTCCAGAGAATTATCGAAGACGTCTATTTCGACGTGTCGCTTCCGACCCATGCGAAAGGCATCACTGTGCGAGCACATAGTCACCAGCTCCTTGTCTGCCCGGAGGACAGAGGTCCGGAACAGGAACTGCATACACTTCTCATTTCCAGCGCACGCCGATTGACAGGCTTCGAAACTGCAATGAGGGTCACCTTGGTGCTCGAATCTCCGTCCGCGATGGCATTTGCCATTACTGATGGAACTCTCGACTTCGAGCGCAGTCCCCCAATCCCAGGTGTTGTCATCGCGGACTTGATTGTCCCAATCGTCTCGCCTCTGTGGGAATGCGAATCCCTGCGGGTGAATGAAGTTGTACAGGTCACGAAATGTCGCTGGGGTGGTGGTGGACTCCGCGTCGAACACGGAGAGCGCTTCGCTTTCGGTCGTTAGATGATGGAGAGTCAAAACTGGCCGACACCACCTCGCGCCTCCGAAAGCGGTATTCATCGGCTCATTTTCAGTCATCGATAAGTGCGAATTCGTGGCATAGAGTCCGAGCTCTTCCGCAAGCGCAACACCCAGAGCTCCATCGCCGTAATACATCTTGGCGATACGTGACTCCCACTCCTTCGCGATGCTCGGCTCTCGACTGACGAATGCCTCGACTGCGCCACGTGAAAGCAAAATGCCAGCGCCGCCGTGAGCAAAGTACATTTCCAATTCCGCCGGGTATTCCTTGAGCCCAATGATATGGCCAAAGTAGAGCATTTCGGTTGAATTTAGCTGCGAGGTCCAGCGTATGAAGTTTGGCCAGTGTAAGTATGTATCGGCGTCTCCATAAAAGTACCAATCCTTGCCAGGTTGAAGCTCCCAACTACGTTCGATCATGTAGATGAATTTGTATTTGTCAAGCGCCCATGCTGCCTTTCTGTTTCCATGTCCCTTTGCTGGATACATCCTTAGTTCATGTATGTCAGCCTCCCTGCCATTTCGCATGTACTCCTGCTGAAGGCGGTAGAGGTCGAAATCGGTGTTGAAGCGCGTTTGTACAGAAGAGAATTTCGAAAGGACATCGTGAACGTGATGCCGTCCCAAATGCTGGTCCAGATCCGAGAACAAAATGGGACTCTGCACACATCGCAAGGAAGTATCGAGAAGATTCGGCACTTTTGCGTGCAGTTCAGTCGCGCCAGTTTTCACGACGACGGCGATTGAGCCTGGGTCAGGAAAGCGATCACAGAGAGTATCATTAACGTATGGAATAGAACCCGATTGCTCCGATTTGAGGCCTCTAAAGCCAGTACCGGTGAAAGTGAGGCCGTCTTGTCGCCGATGCGCGATGATGCCCATGAACCCAAAGGAAGTCAGAAAGGCCAAGCAGATGACTCTGCGCACGGACAAGAAACGCCAGTTCGCGCTAGGCCACTTCTGTGAGTGATCCGACGTCTTCGATGTGTAGTGATTGTAGTCTCGAGGCAACTCCGGCTGCCGGTAGTCATCGCATTGAGACCAGCCATCGCCGCCTTGGCTGAGGAATTGCATATTGCTGGTTGTGATTCGGGTCAAGGCAGAGAAAGCATGAAGGCGGAGCTTGATTTGAAGCCGTGCGCGTGCTGGCGGCAGGATAGGTGATGCCTCGAGTCGATATTAAGTCAGGTCGTGACCAACTGATGCCGACGTGTCATGCTGAAAATCGAGTTACGACCGAGTGAGTGAGATAACGTGAGTACATTGATGAAGGGTCATTTGGCTGGTGCCATGTGCCTTATATGCGCAACGACAACTGCAGGCAATGAGTAGCCCTGAAGCCCCTTTGGCGGCTAACCAACAGGACCGTGTTTCGTCAATGATGCAATTGCACAACTGTCATTTGGTTTGTCGCTTATCGTGCAATGAAAAGTGGGCATTGCGACGCGCCGCACGCGCTTTGGAGGCACGGCTAGAAGTTCGGCGTAATAAGCCGGGCTGTTTTGGGACCCACAGCGCACTTATGTCGATACAGTCCACGTTACAACATAAGTGAGCACCGATCTTGTGCGTGTCCACAAACACGGGCGAATCATATCGCAAGCAAATTGCAGCCGGGCTTGGACCGGTGTCCACAGGCATCGAGCGTAGCAGTATTATATTGCAAGCCGTGATTTTGATGATGATACCGCTCGAAACCGAACAGACCATAATGGCTTGACTCAAAGTCGTTACTTCAACTTCTTGTTGGTGGCCGTTTCCAGACCTTCGAGGATCTCCGCGCCCATGACATACATCATATACAGAGGAAACACGAGCCACGGGCCATTGGGTAGGATCCATAGGAAGACGAGCGTAGCCCAGTCGTTGTGTCCGACCATGTGGAAACCGGAGAAGACTTCAATTAACCCTGATGGCCTATCAGCATCTTTTCTTCGTCAGCGGCATGCGCGACTACTTACAATAAAGGACGGTCTTCCAGAAGGTGACAGTCGCCGTGCTATACGCTATCAACACGGCTACTGTCGCCAGCTTGCCGTTGACGGTACGGCTCTCTCCAAGTGCTCGGAATTGACCCATGAAGCTCCGGTCTGGCGCTCCTCGGCCTTGGACGGGCTCCTGTTCACCTTTGGAAAAAACAATGTACAGATAAACGAGGTATGCAGTGGTCTCCAAGGCATTGACCAGACCCTGTGCGGCGGTCCAGCCATTGTGATTGTCCCATGCATCAAACCCATAGACTTTATCAACTCTTCCATACAGCTCGTAGGGTCCCCAGATTGGATAGTGGAGTTTGCCTCCAGGCATACTATGGGGTCGCAGGAGGACGTAGCCAGTGTCCCAGATGACAAGCGGGAGACTGATAGCGAGCCAAATCAGCGTGAGATTGGATGGTGTATGCGACCATGCTGAGGCTGCTCGACGCGCTGCGACCGAGGTGGTATTGCGCGACGATCGCGTAGGACTCAATGGCTCTGATGCCGCGACCGAGCTGCGTGTCATGCGCTTGGCTATGAGAGAAGAAGTATGTCAGCGCATGCGGTTGTACATTGCGTAGCTCTTTCTTCCTCGACACGTACTGGGCGAGGTCTTCGGTGCGCTCTCTGTTGGATCCGGGAACTCCTTAGGGTGATTTCTCGTCGCGACCATGTTGACTGTTGTCGCCTAGGTAAGACGACTCCGAAGCTACAGGAATGAAGCCGAATATAGCGGAAGAATGGGACGTGACGTATCTCTGGTCGGCGTTGTGCGTTCGTCCCGGCGCTGGGTGAGACAGTGGGGAGAGAGCAGGGGTGCGGTAGTATCACAGACTCACAGTATGAGGGACGGGTGCAGGAGTCGCCAAGCTCGCCTCTGATTGGCTGTTTGTGGCGGGGAATCGGGGATCATTCGCTCCACTGCCAGCTCCCACACGTGCGATCTAGCAAATCTTAATCGCACGCCTCTTCTGACCACTGCCGACAAGCAACAAATATTATTTGACGATGGTGCGCCGCTGGCAGGTGCTCCTTGCTTTCATCGTTGAGCCGTCTACACCCTTCGTGTGACCCTCCGTGCGACCCTCTCGGAGAGAGCCAGCATTGGCGATAGTAGGCCTGCGTTAGTCTACACCGCTGGTCATCATGATCGAGCACGCTGGGGACGAAGTCATTTGTGGCTGTACACGGACAAGGCGATGATGAGATATCTTCTGACAGAATACTCATGCACATGCATTCCACTGCCAGATAATCTACTTGTCCCGCCGCTCATATATTGTATGACCCTCCAGACGTCGCCTACATAGGCCAGAGCGTCCCTGCCTCCGATCACGATTATGGGGACAGCACAAATCAAGAAGCCATGCAACCTGGTAATTTCGAAATCAACGTAGCCAAGAGAGCTGCAACGCTCCGTCATGCGGCATCAACCTTGGTGATGCCACCACACACGTACTCGTGCTCGTGCGCGCTCTTGCATATATACGACCCGCACCCAAGATCGACCCGTGGAATGCACTCGGCTTCTTCAGCACTGCAGCCTCCCTCGCCGTCATCAGCACGACCTCAGTCTCGATGTCCATACCGAATTGTGTCTGGTCAGCTGGCTGTGGTCTTGTCGGTGCTAAGCATTCGAAGTCTGAAGCAGTCCATCAATCCTGGACCACGTCTAGAACATGCACTCAGTATCTTGACGTGAGCTCGTATGCTGTGCTCAGCAATTGGCATTCCAATACTACGCATTTGGCGTGTTTCCACTGACGGACCCTCCAGGACACCCTCCCACGACCCCGTCCAATTACAGGCCTCCAATCTCACCAGAAAAATATCCCTTGCGGCCATGCCATCCACGGATTAACCTCAGCAAGGGCTTTCGCCATGCCCTGGGTCTCTCCTATTCGTCCGAAGGCGCCTGGATCTGCACAGATAGCATTGACAGCTCGAATAAGCTGATACCTTATCTGTAAGATCGTTCTGAATTCAGCTCGCTGCAGCGGCGGAGCTGTGCACAAGGAATTCGTGAATAAGCATTGAAGGACCACCTCGTTCATGCGAAAAAGGAGGAACGGGGGCTGTCAGGAACTGTTTATAGTGCCTTCGTTGCTCTGGACCATGCATAGCACATAATCGAACCTACCACTCAACCTCCAATTCATGGATAGAGTCTCCAACATATCCTACGATGCTGGTGAGGAGTGGGACGGTTCTATGATTTGGTTCGCTCATGGTCTTGTGGTTGACAGCACCGATGCCTTGCCCGCAGGATCTGGGGACGACAACGTTCAGCCGCTGGTATTTCCTCAAGTCCCGGAAGCGTCAACATCGCATACCTTCCCTACGCCAGTAGTTGACACGTTCGATCCCGTCGGAGTACCCTACGGTATGTCATGGGCACAAGCCATGGCTCCTTCGGCATTTACCTATATGCCTTCCACCGCATTTGCAGAATCGTATTACGAGCCTGATAGCACGATCTCCCCGGTCGAATACCCGTACAACACGTCTGTGCAAGCCACTCAACGCCAGATCGAACAGCAATTGCAACGATATAATCAGGCTCCATCGGTAGATGGAGCTGCAAGCGTCGGCAGCAGCGACAACGACAACTTCATTCACGACTCTGAGCAGATGGCACAAAGCCATGACAATACCCCTTGCTCCGGAGGTCCGATTTTCAAGACTGATCCGCCTCTCAACGACGACTCCCAGATTGATGTACCTCGTCGTCAGCAACCTCGTTGGATTGGGGATGAATATGCTGCGACCTGGATACGAGGCGACGGTACCGGACGCGAGGGCTGGTGTGGAATCTGCTCGTCCTGGTGAGTGCAACTTCGTCACGTCGAAAAAAAGGAAGCTAATCAACGATTCAACAGGCATAGACTCAAGGACTCCGGCTGGTGGTATCACATGCAGTATACGCATGGAATCAGCTGCCAGTCTGGCAGAGCTTTCGGGCGTCCACTCAAGATGAGGCACGTCAAGAAGTCACTGGGCTACGAAGTTCTCTGCGGTGTATGCAACCAGTGGTTGCAAGTCACTAGGGCTGAACGGTGGCGCACGCCATACTTCCGCCATGCCTACCGATGTCACGCTCAGCTTCACAAGAGCGAGAAACCTGTCAGTACCTCACCGAGGCGATCACTATCGAAGAAAATGCAGTCAAGCTAGACTTGGCTCAGAGCGCGTCTACTTTCTCACCATACATTTGGCTTCTACCCGAGCCTTTTTGATAGCGTTTCTCGTTACTTGCGACTTGAAGATGTGTCATGGATGATCAAGTGTGGATGAAAGGAAACAAAAGAAACTTGGAAGGATCAACGAGTATTATGGCCTTGTTGATTCTGGGAATGTGCTGGAAAACAGAAACTTCATTTATCTTTGCTTCACACCTTTTCTTTTTACCTGTTCGTTCCTGAACCATTGTCATGGTGGTGGTGCGCCATTTCAATGGCTGCGGGCCATCTATCTCGCACAATCCAGCCGCCTCACTTGCCTTGATCGCTCGACTTTCCTGACATCTGGCTAAAGACATGCTGTACTTGGGTCACCTCTCGTTTACCCGGTGCATCTACCCTGTCTCCAGAAGTACACTATCGCGGAATTGGTCTACCGAAACCCCATGGGGTACATCTCATGGCGACTATCCGTTATGAGAACAGGCATAAAGAAAGTGTCGTGCCCACTTCAGAGGCCGAGGCTTCTCGTGCTTTTTTACCTTCTGCTTCAGATACAGAGCATGGCTCGAGAATACCTTGGAGGAAGTGGGAGTGCGCTCACAGTATGGATCTCAGTGTACGCCTGGATGCCTTGCTCATTGCCTGAGAACAACAATACTAACACCAGACAGGGCCGCCTCGACCGTTCTCATATTCTACGGTGAGCCCATGTGACGACTACGAGGCATCTTGCCACCATAAGACGTCTAACTAATCCAACCTCACCCATCGACAGGTTATGACCAGGTAAGAGCTCCTTTCCACAACGCACAACCCATTACCAATTGAACCCACACAGGGCGTCTTCGGCAATGTCATCATCAACGAGAATTTCCTCGAGACTTTTGGCCATCCATCCGCGAATACACAGGGCACCATGACCTCGATCTACAACATCGGCTGCTTCGTGGGAGCCATGAGTACCGTCTTGACAGGAGACTTCCTGGGACGACCACGGCAGATCCTGCTGGGAAGCACGATCATTGCCATCGGAGCGATCATCCAGACAGCTAGCTATGGCGTGCCACAGATGATGGTCGGGAGAGTGGTAGCGGGTCTGGGGACTGGAATGAACACCGCAACCGCGGGAGTCTGGTCCTGCCATCCCGCCTCTGTTTCCTTTTTTTTCCCCGTACTGACGAACAATACACAGGCAAGCCGAGACCTCACAGATGACCAGCCGCGGTAAACTCGTCATCATCCAAATGGCCAACTGCATCACAGGCTTCAGCATTTCCAACTGGCTCACGCTCGGCTTCTCTTTCGCCCCGGCCTCTTCGGCCTGGCGCGTCCCCCTCGCTTTCCAGATGTTTTTCACGCTCCTGATCTGGTGCATGTGTCCCTTCCTCCCCGACTCTCCGCGTCTGCTGATCCGTAAGGGCAAGCATGCGGAAGCGTTGGAGGTCATCGCGGCGCTTCAGGGCGGAGGCGCGACGGCGGAGACGGCGACGGTGAGAGTGCAATTCGAGGTGATCAAGGACGTTCTCGATCGGGAGCACATGGAGGCGTATTCATGGTGGGAATTAATTTCTGGGAGAGGTCCGGCGGGAGTCTTGAGGAGGATGATTCTCGGTGCTTGTATGCAGGCCATGAACCAGGTCAGAGAATTCCAATTTTCTTACTACAAGATCCATTGCTGATTGAGACGCAGGTCAGCGGAATCAACGTGACATCCTACTACATGTCCTACATCTTCATCAACTCGCTCGGAATCTCCACACTCCTCTCACGGATCCTGGCCGCCTGTGGTTCTGTCGACTACCTCATCTTCGCCTGCCTGGCTTACTTCGTCATCGAACACTACGGTCGACGCAGAGTCATGATGTGCAGCGCAGCGGCCTGTTCAATCTGCTGGATCGTCATCGCAATAGCCACCGGGTTGTCAGAGAAGGGAGGCAACAGTTATGTGCTTGGATCTGTATCAGTGGCGTTCTTCTTTCTCTTCTTCGCTTCCTTCGGCATGGGTGTGCTGGGCATCCCCTGGTTGTATCCGACTGAAATAAACGCTCTGTCGATGAGGACCAAGGGCGCCAGTCTCGCCATGGCGACCAACTGGATCTGCAACTATGCTGTTGTGCAGGTAAGTCAACGCTTTGGAGATCGGCCTAGACTCGTAGCTCAACTGACAACAATCTCAGGCGACACTTCCAGGAATCTCGACTCTCGGATATAAATTCTGGCTAGTCTGGGCCGTCGTCAGTATCTCGGACACTGACATTTACACTGAGAGAAGTCACTGACGAGAATGCAGATTTGCTTTGCTTTCATTCCCATCACCTATCTCTTCTACCCCGAGACGGCCAATCGTAGCCTCGAAGATATCGACCGTTTCTTCGAGACGAGACCGGGCATTGTCGTCTGTCGCGATAAATTTGCGACCCAGCTTTCTCGCCCGCAGATCTTCGTAGATCAGGATCTAAGCATCGCGGAGGCTGCGGAGAGGGGGAAGTGGAATGGCGATGTGGAAAAGGATGAGCAGAGCATGAGTGTGCAGAAGCTTGAGTAGATGAGTGGAGGTTTGGTCAGCGCATGATATAGATGGTGGGGATTTCGAGCTGTGATTCATCTATATACGCCGTTAGTCTGCACATGTGGCAGGAGAGAGATCTTATACTCAGCTGAACAGGTCGCCAAGCTGATCCACGTATGCACTCGGTACAACCTCCGCGCCTTCCGCGAGGAACTCTTCCTTTTTACTGACTCCCGTCAACACAGCCAGGGTGCCTCCAAGATGACCCTCGATGCCGAACTGGATGTCGGTATTGAGGCGATCCCCGATCATGCAAGCCTTCTTGCGGTCAAACTTGAACTTGCCCTCTATCGCATCCATCATAGCCTGACTTGGCTTCCCAAGAGCAAGCGGTTCGTGCCCACAAGCTTTCACCAGTGGCGCACTTGTCGACCCAGCTCCAGGAAAGAGAGAATTGGCATTCGGTAGCGTGGAGTCTACATTCGTAGCCAAGAATTTGGCACCATTGCGAATGTAGGCGAAGCCCAGGGCGTACTTGAGGTAGCTGGGATGGAAGTCCAGACCGGTGAGGACGACAGCGACATCCTCATCGAGCATGGAACCATCGGCTATACGCTTGAAGTCTTCGTCGGTGATGTCTCGCCGTAACGTCTCGTCTGTGCCGCCGATGAAGGGGACATTCTCGGATTTGAGCTCCTGCTCAACTCCCGTCTCACCGAGGACGAAGACTTTGTTCTTCGGTGCTTGTAAATTCATAATTCGAGATATGTAAATCGAAGCGCTGTAGCTTGAACCAAAAACTTCTTCCTGGTGGATGCTCCGTCAACTCGCGTATACGTGACTTCTCGGCGGAATCGACTCACCTCATTGGCAGTGATTCCGACCTTGTCGAATTTCTTCTTGTAATCCGCGCGCGACTTGGTGCTGTTGTTGGTCACGAACACCAACTGCTTGCCTGCAAATTGGCCTCAGTTATATTCTCACGCTACGTCTTTGTGATGTCCGAGGGTGTTCCCTACCTCTTTTGCGCAGCATGTCAATCGTCTCGGGGACGTTGGGAAATAGGTGCTCGCCAGACCAGAGCACGCCTATCCTTCTCGTATCATCAGCTCATATCCGACTCTATGCATCTTCCAGCTCTTGACATAGCCGTCCAGCAAGCCAGCAAGGGGCCGGGGAAATAAGAGGCAAGGGGCGTACCATCGCAGTCGAAGAGGAATGTCTGTCAAGAGCAGTCAGTAAATGGCCACAGGTCGATAGCGACCTCAAAAGCTTACATCGAATTTGTCAATGAAAGCGTCAATGCTGGCCCGGTCGCCAGTGAGGTATGTCGGTGCCATTTTTTGAGGCCACCCAAGATCGGCACCGCACTTTCAGCGGATGCCTGGCTGGTGTAGCGAGAGAAGAGAGCGGGGAGAGGCAGTTGTGCGATGGACAATACGGGTATGAAGGAGCATGGGAGGTCGAAAGTGGCATGTCATATGTTGAGCTAGAGATGGTGGGGTCACTTCCAATGAGCTCATCAGATTCAATGTGCTAATCGGTGACAAGTCGTAACATGGTGATTTCATAACTCTCATAGCCTACGGACTCCTAAAGAGTCTCGCATGCTGCCGCTCGATAAAACAGTTCTGCGTGGTATCTGTGCCTCTAGCTGTCGTCGCCGTGGCACTTCCAAAATGGCCAATATCATGCCCGCCAGCGCCTTGCTATACTGCCCAGACCCCGCTCATAAAACCACATAAACACCCACAATTCATTCCATATGCTTTTGAGGCTATAGAGCAAACAGACGTCGTGGAGGCATCCCAGTCACTGCAGCCCAGCCTTCCCACATCCTGAGTTCTTGGGCCCTCGCGCGTCGGCGCTACCGAATTACGCCCCATTCTCCAACAATGCCTCGCTTGGCCTCCTTATTTGGCTTGTTGAAGACGTCCCAGAAGCGTAATGTCTCGTCGCCTGCGCCGGTGACTATTATGGCGCCGTCAGGGCTCATACTGAGGTAGAGCACACGGTATGTGTGACCTGTAAGGCTGACAACCTGGTTCATGCTCGGGTACTTCCAGATGTTGATAGCATGCTGAGAGTAGCCGTGCGTGCTGACCAACTCCGAGGTGCGCTGTGAGAACAGTAAGTTGCAAACTTGGCTGCCAGTATCGTGGGAGCTGATCAGATGTGGGTTGAGCAATTGTGGCGAAAGAGGAGACTCCTCCTGCCTGGGCGATGTGGATAATCCGAGTCCAAGGTTCGTCTGCTCTGCCGGAAGGCCTCGAGATGAAGTCTGGGCATTCGACACGGTATTCCAGAACTTGATGCATCGATCCGCAGTACCGCCTCCAGATGCAAGCACGCCTCGCTGATGCGGATTCCACGCAATGGCTTTGACCGCAGCTTTATGACCACCTTCTTGTTCGCCCCAGCGGTGCTGCCACCGCTCATCCATACGATCCCAGATGAAAATCTTGTTGTCATTTCCTCCAGATGCCAGCTGCTCGGTATCTGAGTTCCACTTCAGTCCGCAAACCTCCTGCTTGTGTCCTGTCAGTCGCCTGAGATACATCGTCGGTAACCGTACATCTCTGTGCAGGATGGTGCGATCCCGGGAGCCGGTCGATAGGATATGTGCGTTCCAGGCCAGACTGCTGATCCGTGAGGTATGCCCCGTCATTGTCCGCAACCGCTTCTGGGCAACAGTGTCCCAGATATGGAGAAGACCTTTGGTGGTGCCAATGGCAAGATGCGTTCCTCGCTGAATCCAACTCACGCTGGTTACACTGTCGCCGTCTAGCGAACACAGAGTCGTGACTTTGCCAGTTTCGCGATTCCAAAGGTAGACCGCAGGTCCTAGGCCTACAGCAAGTACGTCGTTTGAGCCCCAATCAACCAAATTGAGGTAGAAATCATCGGCCAGATCAGGCGCATCCAAGACTTTGTACGGAACTTTGCTCACCGCCCGCGGCGTCTTGCGTGGCGAGAGAAGCATATTCTGTGACGAGTGCTTCACTGGAGACAGACTGTAGATCTCCGATCGCGCATTGATATTGGGGCCTCGCTCACTGCGCGATATTGATCGTGGAGTCAGCGACACAGGAGGATTCGGGCCGTATGAAAATAAGTTCTTGTGTGGTGTTGATGGTGTTAGCGTGGTAGTGCTGGAGAGGATGGAAGAGCTGTTTCCTGCGGCGACTGGCGGTGTTCGTCCTCTTGACCCAGTGCGATCGTTGATGACCTGTGGGACTTCACTGTCGAACATCTCCGACCGCAGAATTGAAGAATATGTGCGATTTGCCTCCTTCTTCTGGAAATGTAGATCGCTCGCACCCTTCTTGCTTAGTCTTGAAGATGGCGTAGCGGGACTACCATCATCATGCAGCAGATTGTAGCTCGCGGCGAAGTCTTGCCCGGCCCTGGTAGGTATGAAGCGGTCGCTGCCTTGAGTTCTTTGCCTCTTGCGACTCGGGCTCGCTGTGGGCGTGCTGACTCTGCGCTGACCAGCCTCCTCAACCTCTTTCAACGCTTTGTTCAGTGCCGCTGGATTGATGGGCTCGCTGTCGCTGCGTTGCGTCTCCGGTCTACTGCCTGCTGAGTGCACATGACTATGCGGGCGCTTGCCCGTTATCGTTGGCGGCGTCTTGCTCCGAGGTGGTGACATGAGGGTCGGCGTCTCGATTTCGGCAGTAGGCTCGTCGACTCTCGGCGCAGTCGCAGTGGTTGTGTCATCGTGTGAGGAGTCCATGCTGGGCGATGTGAAGAGGGCTGCTAGACAAACACAACCGCGCGCAGCAGCGATTGCCCGCGGCTCGTGCTGTCGCTATATACTCCGCAAAGGGTGTCGCACGGAGTGTGATTAGGTCGTGGAATCCTTGCGTGGTGGCCAGAGGGAGCGAATGGTGTGGTTGCTATGCAGGGTGTGGTTGATTACACCCCTTTCGCGACGGCTTGTTCAAGGTCGGAGCGGCGAGTCCAGCTGTCGTCGAAGCTGCTGCAAGGATGTGCTCATCGTATGGCGTAGCAATAACGAGTGTCTGATGTGCGCGTGTGTGAATGATGTCGTCGGAGTGGGATGCGTCGGCGGAGTGATAGCGGAGGTGTTATCGGTTGGCATGTGTGATGTTGAGGTGTCGCAGCCTGAGGTGGGAGAAACCCTGAGACAGAGGAACGCTGGGGCCACCGTTTGCCGATCCGGCTATTCAATCGTGAAATTACCTTCTTCCAACACGAAGTATACCAATACAAGCAGCAGCAGCACAATAGCCACTGGCGACGACAATGGGAACACTCTGACGTTGCTCAATGGCTTCAATCAGCGAGGAGGTAATGTGGCATCACGACAATACCAGCGGCCGCCTATAGAGGTGTTGTTGTGATGCGGTCAGCGTCATGCGGCCTCGACGCGTTCGCGCACGTCGAATGTAAACAACCTTGGTCGTTCGCTCCTCGTCAACAGATCTGCCAGTATCGACGTAGCCGTTGAAACAAATTTGGTAGGCGATACGTGGCCAGCACAATGCGTCGCACAATTGTCGATGGAGCATTCGTCTCCTACCAACGGCCACGACCAGCGATCGATTCGCTTGTAACGTCGCCCAGCTGTAGACGCTCTGCAATCCCGGTTTCAGATTGTGCACTGCCGAGCCGCAACTTGCTAATCCACTCGCCCAACAATCGCGCGCAGTCGACGACCTGCTATGATTTCTACCACTCAACTCTGTTCGCCCTCCGAAACTCCCTCGTCAGGACATCTATGTGGCACGATTGGGCATTGTACGAAAACCCAGGCCTCTGCAGTCGTGGCATAGGCCGAAAGGTTTCGCATTGATCCTCTGAGCACGGCTGCTGGTTCTAGCAAGCAATATGCCGACTCTCCACTAAGTCAGTCTCCAGCAGACGGAGGCGGCAACACTCGAAATTGAAGCTGCGCAGGGTCTGAGCGTGAAGATCGGAGGCGCCTGCCTGCTGCTGTGCGCTGCAAATCAGTGCTGTCTTGTATGGCCATGGTACTACGCTGCAGCACGAGAACCACCTCGTCTAGAACAACCTCACCGTCCGTCAGGCGAGACCCTGGAAAACACTAATCGGTAACGGCTAGGGAAAACCTTATAAAATCACCAGCATTGATCTCGGAATCCACCGCAAGCATCGATTGTCCTGCGTGGGCATGTGGAGTGAGGCGAACATCTATGTCCGCTCCACTGCACTGATCTCCGAGCATGGACATCCATACTGTACCTCAGTGATCGTTTGCCCAATCGTACCAGCTTCTGCTCGAGAAGTGTTCGTAGTGTTCAGTGCACAATGCTGCACCTAATCTTGACAATGCATTGTCATGCTCCAGGTGAGCACCAGTTCAGCAGCCGCGAGACTGACACCAAGGATTCATACGCCGAATCAGCCATCGAGTGATGAGTCCTTGTGACCGTAGCACATTAGGCATATCATGCCGCCATGCATGATCCTGCGATCCTCCAACAACCACGACATTGGAAGCTTGGACCGCCGAGTAATGACGAACATCGGCTATGAGCCACGTGAGTCGCCTCACATACTGCTTCTGTCATATTGCGTCGCAAATACTGCCAGAGACATGGTTGGCACCATGGCTAGCGTGCTGAACGACCGCAAGAAGGCCACATCCGAGTCGCGGACGATCGTAGCGGTGTGCAATATGCTGCTAACCGCGTACTACAGCACGTGAAGCTACCTTCTTCAACTCCTCATTGGTGCACGCGCGATTGCCGCATCACCACACCCTCTTGTACTCGAGGCCAATGGAGCTCGCCGTGTACTCGCGGGTACCGCAATAGGCCAATCGTGGGATGTTTGTGGCTTGGTTGTTGGCTCCTGTGTGTACTGCTGGGCACATCAGGGTCCATGCCAACCTCTCGTGAAATTATCATGAGCCACTCCATCGACCCGTACTAGAGCGACCCTGTCAGTCAAGTCCCTTCTCTCCCACGTCTGGACCTGGCGGACGAGACGGCAGCAGCATGAGAAGTAGTGCTTCGTGCCGCAGTACTGCACACCCTATCACGTTGCACTGCATAAGTCGAGGCTGCCAGTCTGGAGATGGGAGATTGCGGAGACCAATAGGGTGCATATCACGGCCAGCATTACATCCGTATCTGCCGGCTAAGGGCTTGACGACCTCTCGGACAGCTTCTGCTGATATCGTCGCGGCCGCGTGGGGTCAGAGAGTACATGTACTTAGGTACGACAGGATGCTTGGCTCTCGCCAGTGTGCATACGCGACTGCCCAAGCAAGTCCCGATCGTCAAAGATCCGGGAGATGGCTACTGCTGGTCTCGCACAAACATCACTGGGAGCAAGGGAGGATTGCCTGCTTGCTTAGAAATTGCGAGCTTAGCCCGGCGTGCCAGCGGGTGCATGATCAGCTTCAGCTTCAGCATGCTAGGGCATCCGTGGTAGTGCAGTCCACATTGACGGGCGCGGACGATCGCCGGTGACACGGGCGTTGGTATGCAATGTCGAGGCTGGCATTGCGCGCGCACGAGGTGCTTTCAATGGCCACGACGATGGCGGCGCTTGTTATCGACTCGACTCCCAGCAGGAAGCTGTGACTTGGCGATGGATGGAGGCTGGCGTACAGTAGCTCAGTGAAGACGCAATATCAGAATGTAGCGGACCATACTGCAAACAGTGCGCTACCTGATGTAGTCGCATTATTATTAACGGTCACGCACGGGCAGACAGGTGGAGGTGGGGCAATAGTCGCGGCGTGTAGTGCCTCCTCCGCTGTCAACACACCAAGCTTAGCCACCCACTCTCGCCGCCCCTAACAACACCACCCCTCCCGTGTTGATGTCTATCTCGCCCCGCCCGTCGCCGCCGTCGCCCTCCCGGAGGCCAACATGGAACCCAACAGGATTGCAGCTGCGCGTGCCAGACTCGCGCATATGCAGGACCAGACTAGACCAGGTCATTGCTGCTGCTACTGCTAGTATTGCTGCCCTTGTTGCACGGCGCGCAGCGGGCAGGCATTATAGTCATAAGCGCCTCTCCCTCCACTTATCCAGCCTTAGCTTCATATCTGCTAGCGGCCTGTCCTGCGCACTTGGATGCTTTGCATGACACGCCCGTCTGTCATTGGCTACACTTCGCAGCAAATCTCTAGCTTCGGCACGCCCATACATATCAGTCCTCTGCGGCGCTGCTCTGGAGGGGCGGAAGAATTTGCTGCTCACCACGGCCAACACCACGGCCATCACCATCTCACCACCTCACCACCTCCTCACCTCAGACCCCTTCTCCTTCCGCCACCTCCAAGACACGCGGCCCAAGTACGGTACGCGGCTGACGTGAGTGCGGCTGGCCAGCGTGACCTCTCGCGCCATATATACGGTACGTTGCTCCACCCCTCCATGCCTCGACGTACCCTCCATCACGCCTCCGTACGCGAGCCGGAACCTCTTTGCACACACACACACGCACACACACACACCGCAATGCTCGCGACGAACCCGCGCGGCCACCTCTTATCAGGTGCTCGTGGCACGCGAAATTCACTCTTCTGACACACACGGAATGCTTAGATCTCGAACCCGCGCACCTCGAGACACTGCCTCAATCATTGCATTGTCACTGAACAGTAACAACATAGGTACAGCCAGGTGCCATACTACATACAGCAGTCGCACTGCCTTCTGTCTTGGGTGCCTTACACTCGCCGCGTCACACCACGGACACTCTGTGTCACGGGCCCTGTCTCTGCCTCCTACACTACAGACGTCGACCTTCTGTCGTTCCTTTGCCTTCCCAACATCGCCGCTCATGTATACTGGGTCCGAAGCAGCTTTCACTCTACGATGGACTCGGAGGATGGACAAGTATTCGTGAAGGCATGTTGACCACCTCCCAAGATTGGTCCCTGTGGATCCCGACTTCCTCGAGCCCCGAGTGCTGACAGAAGATCGATACAGAAATTAGCCTACTTCGTACGAACGCATGAACGAGCCCTAGCGAACGCGTTGCAGCTGCAACGCCCACAGACCAGCCATGGCAGGGAACAGGCCGTTGCTGGGACGTACAGCAGCTCCCTTCCGGCCACTACATCGCTATCATCGTCGCTGGTAGACGCGCTGTCCCGACCTTTCTCCTCTCAAAAGCTCAAGCCGTCAAAGCTCACTCTGACACCCCACCACCTGTATTTCCTCCTCGAGAAGTTTTCAGCCGATCTGAGCGTCGATGTCGGGCCTCTGAATGTGCGCTTGGAGAGTCTCCTAAGCGATGTCTCGAACTACATTTCATTCCTGGGAGAGCCGCCAAATCGTAGCCGCCCGAGACAGTCAGATGCCGATTCTCTACGATCAGTATCTAGTATGCGAAGCGTCATGTCGAGCATGTCATCCGTCTGGTCAACGTTTACGCTGTCGAACAGCACTGCAAAAGCTGAGAAACAACTGGCGCAATACCGTGATGATCTCAAGTACTTGTACTCGTGCTTCACCAAGATACCTGCTTTGCGATTATCGCCTGACAACCGAGCGAGATTGATCCAAGGATATGAACAGTTCCCCTTTGACACTGCAGTCCCGCTGTTCGTATTCAAGAACGTAAGTTCTCTTGAAATCTGCGATCTGGACTTCAGGCAGTTTCACGGTTGGGACAGGTTGTCAGAGCAGTTGCGCAGCCTCACGCTCAGACGCGCCGGATTGGATGACCCTATAGATCTGTTGCAGAATATCATCTTGGACGATGCGCAAAAGCGACGAGATCTCGCGTCTAAAGCCCAGGTGCCTACGACACCATCCACTCCCGGAGCTCCGTGGCCGGCCCGTCCAAGTCCAATTCCGCATCATCCTTTTGGTGTGGGGAGTGCGGCGCCATATCCAGGGGACCGTCGCAAGTCAGTGGGCAATCCGTATGCTCTCGGCCTGTCGGAGGGTACTCCACCACGAGCGAGACAGTCAAGTAACTCCCCGACCAGACCCGCGACCACCTCGAGGCATACCTGGGCACAGAAAGCTCCACCAAGCCGAGCGGGCACACCGAAGAATGGTAATCGCCGGTCCTCGGGCAGCTCAGGCTCGAGCCATCACGAGATGACTCCCCGCCATAGCACATCCGATCTGTTGGCCATAGGAATCTTGCCACCCTCGAAGTGGCGTTTCTTGCGGCATTTGAGCTTGGCAGAGAATGGATTGACCAGTTTATCCGTGTCGAGCTTGGCTCCAGTAGCCAGCACACTGCAGTCGCTCGACCTCTCAGGCAATCTGTTCTCTGAGGTTCCTGATGCATTGGCGAGTCTGACGCATTTGCGAGCCCTAAATCTCAGCAACTGTATGATTGATAGCTTGTCGTCGCTGGCGAAGAGTCCACTCCCAGCAATCACCACTCTCAATCTGCGTGCCAATCGACTGCTGTCCTTGTACGGCATCGAGCGCTTGTACTCGTTGGAGCGGATCGATTTGCGTGACAACCGTCTGCATGATCCTACAGAGCTTAAACGCTTGACCGGCATCCCAGACATCACTGATCTGTACATCATTAAGAACCCGTTCACCAGGACGCACAGCAACTATCGCATTGCCATCTTCAATCTGTTTAGGATGTCACCTGGCCATGCCGATGATATCACTATTGATACCATGGGCCCGTTATACCACGAGAAGAAGCATCTGATAGATCATGTGCCAGAGCCGACAAACAAGCCTGTAATCAGGCCGCCACCTGAGGACGAAGGGTCGGCCGACGTACCTGTAGTAGCTGGCGTTGCAGTGCCGACCACTGTTACGCAAGAACCCTCTTTTCGCGGCCATCGACGGACGACGTCTGACATGGGTCCTGGGTCGACAGTGCGGAGGAAAAAACTGCCAAGACGTAGAGTGGTCGATCTTGCACAGGCCGAGCACCCTATTGTCAAGCTTTCTGAGGACATGTTTGTAGAACCGCCCGTGCCGGAGCTCACAGAGCTGCCACCCATGCCTCATACACCTAACACAGAGAGCGATCAGCCCAGTACACCGGAAGGCACGTCTTACCACACCACACCGACTACACAGCTCGAGCAGAGACCAGGTCTCGCTGTACGGCCCAAGCTGGACACGTCTTTTACCTCTCCCACTCCTACCAATCCCAAGATCAGGGATTCATCAGACGATGACAACTCCCCGCTCCGGCCGCTGGAGGATGCAGGTTCGAACACGGATGTTTATCGGCAGAAGATCGAAGCTTTGAAGCACGAGATGGGCCCGAATTGGCTTTCGGCATTGAACGAGGAGCGATTCGCTAGTGCGAGTGCGAGGGAGAGGAGCTTCAGCCCAGCTTCTAGGACGACCGTACGCCCGGATCAACCACCACGAGGAGTCAGCATTGGCGGGCGCACTCTGGGATAGAAGTTCTCTCTGGTCATTAGATCAGGGGGGAAGCTACTAATTCCTTTCCCACGGCGGATCTCGAGACTTGAAAACACGAACAACATTGCATGGCGACGGCGTTTTTGCATTACACTCTCCATTCTGGGCTGTTCCTGGTCATTTCTGCGTGTCACTTGGGCGGCATTCCCTGCGAGCGACCGTTCTTCCTCTGTTTTTGCCAGAGCTAGACTCCAGATTACGGGATCTTGCTGGATTTTTTTTTTCATTGCTATCAGATTTAGCGACGGCCTCTATTTCTCGCTCGGTCACGTGTAGAAATACGTCCTGCGTTGCCTGCTTCGTTGTCGATGTCAGTGTGCTCTTTCTTGTTCTCCCTTTTTCTTCAGCAGGCGGCATATTCAGACTTTCGGAAGCGCGAGGCATTGTAGATGCTTGGTGTGGGCGCGAATTTGATGTTCTCTCATGAAGACGACGATGAGTTTTGAATGAGGCGTGAGCGGCATTGAGATGAGCATTTCATAGCGAGGCGTTCTGGGAATTTTTGGGGGATGGTCTGGTATATATTCCTCTTGAGCGTAATTCCAAAGAGATATCTATGGTTTTGGACAGACGATCAGATTCCCTCCTGTACTCTCACAAGGTGTGTGTCTTTATATTTGAGCATTGCGAAGAGTGTCTCGGGACTTTCACTACGAGGCGGAAGTGGAAGATGTGCGAGCGGATGCGTCGATGGTGGTGGAGGTTTGATGTATGCAGCTATGCTACGTCCCAGTTTTACATGACGAAAAGTGCCAACACTCGGCTCCACTGGGATGCGTGTATTTTTTCTTTCGAATTACGAGTCGCACCGAGAAATGTGGACGAGGGGTTGGTGATTGGTGGGCTTCTAGTTTTCGATCACCGTGGCGGTTACTTTGACGGTATGCTAGAGATGGATGAGGACATGCATAGATGAGAGTCGTTTTTGGGTGAAATTGGAGTTTTTACAATGAGTGAGATGGGGTTAATGGGTGGAGTGGTGAGTGCATGTGGGTTTCGAAGATGGGACGGGAACGACTGGACTGGACTGGACTGGAATAGACAGTGGATGTGTATGTGTGCATGGGTAGTACAGTAGGATGTATGTTAGGGGTAGGGGTTGAGGGGTAGGGGCAAGGGGAATGGGGCGAAGGGGGAGGGATTCGCGTCTTTTGTTGAGTTAGCGCCGACTCATCAGCTTCACTCATGTCGTTGTCCAGTGTGCGTGTGTGTGTGTGGTCGAGTGCTTGCTTGCTGCATATATGCTGTGGAGGCGGCGTGTGTGTTTTGCTAAAATGATGCCTGATGGGAGGTGCTTATGTCGGTATTGTTATTGTTATTGTTGTTGTGGTGGTGGTGGTGATGGTGGTGGTTATCATCATTGTAAGTTGCTGTGCTTGTTGGACACGCGTACGTTGGTGATGGTAATGCACATGATATGGCTGTGATGAACATGTGCATGTTCTGTCAGCTGTATGTGATTGAAAATGAAGTGGAGGACAGAATACATAAGCTGAAGATCACAAATATATTTCTGTGTTGAAAGTTGGGCAGCGGCCTGGATCCAGTCCCGCGGTGTGATTGGACAGGAGGTAGCAGCATTCCTTGGGAAGCGGCGAGTCTTTGCGGGCTGCTGGCTGGCTCAAGCTCAATCTGTGCTGTTTCTGTTTCACCACCCAGCGACTTCCTTCTACTACACGAACACGCCGTCCACCGACAACGTCGTCCATATCGCCCCAACACCACCTCACTGCACACTGCACACTTGCTACATCGTCGCCAGACGCCCCTCAGCTTCATCCTCCGCCCACGCAGACACTCATCGAGCCCCGCGTCACCCGCCAGCGGTGAAAACAACCTCGTCTGGCTTTTTGGGCCCACTCCCTGCTCACCAACCGCCTGTTCAGCGCCGACGCGAACATCCCCACCCGCGTCCGATCGCACTTACCGACCGCACACTGCAGAAGCAGACAGGCACGAGCCAGAACACATCTTACACGCCTTGCACGCTATTGGCGAGAGCAGGCCGCAGTCGCGTGAATCCGTATCAGCAACGGGCTCGCACCGCGCGTACAACATCCCAGACGCTCACACCGAATACACACCAGTGGAGAGCTGCAAGAGGAAGAGAGCTCGCGCACTTTCAGGAGCCTTTGCGCTCATCTCGCTCACTTTCGGTAGGTCACACTTTCCTTGTTCAGCTGAGAGTTTGCTGGGAGGACAGCGGCGGCGACGGCAGTGGTGGCAGGAGGCAGCGCATTCATTACAAAGCTGAAGCAGGAGAAGGGCACCGCAGCGTTGACAAGCAGATCTGGCAACGCTGCTCGTTCTTCTCGAATCACCTCACTGACAAACAGCTCGGTCACGTGCGATCACAAAGCATCCTATCTTTGACAACACTCCTTGAATTGTCTTACAGTCATCTCGAGACACACGACCCTCGCGGTGCCACAAGCTGACACATCTGCAGTTTTCAAAGACAACGTGCGCTCTTATTGGAGCATCTGCACGGGTGGCTGAGAGCAGGCTCCGTTTCACCCTTTTCCCCTTACCACGTTCGCGCCGCCCACAATGGCGGACCAGAACGATGTCGACTTGGACTCCATCATCGATCGTCTCCTTGAAGTTCGCGGAAGCCGACCCGGCAAGCAAGTACAGCTGTTGGAGACTGAGATAAGATACTTGTGCACTAAGGCTCGCGAGATCTTCATCTCACAGCCCATTCTGCTCGAGCTCGAAGCGCCCATAAAGGTATGACCAGGTCCAAAGGAATGGGTACGCACCAAAGCTGACAGATGGGTACAGATCTGCGGAGACATTCACGGACAATACTACGACCTTCTGCGCCTGTTCGAGTATGGTGGCTTCCCACCCGAAGCCAACTACCTCTTCCTCGGCGACTACGTGGATCGAGGCAAGCAGTCACTCGAGACCATCTGCTTGCTCCTGGCATATAAGATCAAGTACCCTGAAAACTTCTTCATCTTGCGCGGCAACCACGAGTGTGCTAGCATCAACCGTATCTACGGTTTCTACGACGAGTGCAAGAGACGGTACAACATCAAGCTGTGGAAGACATTCACCGACTGCTTCAATTGCCTGCCGATTGCCGCAATCATCGACGAGAAGATCTTCACCATGCACGGAGGTCTGAGCCCGGACCTCAACTCCATGGAGCAGATTCGTCGTGTCATGCGCCCAACAGACGTATGTCCCATTCCTGCACGCTCTGGTATTGTGGCTGACTTTGTTTAGATTCCCGATTGCGGACTGCTCTGTGACTTGCTCTGGTCAGACCCAGACAAGGACATCACGGGATGGTCAGAGAACGATCGCGGTGTCTCCTTCACCTTTGGGCCTGATGTGGTTTCCCGATTCCTGCAAAAGCACGACATGGATCTCATCTGCAGAGCGCATCAAGTGGTGGAAGACGGTTACGAGTTCTTCTCCAAACGCCAGCTTGTCACCCTCTTCAGCGCACCGAACTACTGTGGCGAATTCGACAACGCCGGTGCCATGATGAGCGTGGACGAGTCTCTCCTGTGCTCGTTCCAGATTCTCAAGCCAGCGGAGAAGAAGCAGAAGTGCGTCCATTACCCCAATAAACTTTATAACCTTATGAGTCTGTTTAACTGACACCTCGGATAGCAGGTTCGGCAGGCGATAAGCAATTTCCTAATCGCATGCGATTATCCATTGAACACGAGACCTGAGCACGACTCAATCCACAATCACCAAGCGGTGGCTCACCAAAGAATCGAATCGTCTTTTGGCCGAGATGCAGTATGGTTGGCTGTGTCGATTGTGCGTGTCAGGACGGAGCCGGTGCAACGAAATGAGAGGGTATCAACAATCTCTCTGACTGTGCGAGAGGTTGTGGCGGTGTACGATTTGTGTTGTCATGGGTTATGGGGACGAAAACTTTTTCACGACAGCTGTGGCGGTATACTGCCGGGATTCGAGGACGAGGAGGCGAGTCGACTATTTGGGCATTGGTCGAAACCTCCTCTTCCACCTCATTCCCTGCCTTGCTGCTCTGCTTGACCAGGGCTCGAACGCGAATCGTGGCTGCGATGCAAGTGCTCTCTACATAACTCTTTTCCAAACATGATGCTTGCTTCCGATGTGCGCTGTTCGATCTCGATCTTCGTAGCTTTCATTTTCCACTCTACGACCACTCTACAAAGTCTCGATCTTGAGCATGTGACAGACCCACGCAAAATCCTGTTGAGGGGAGGATTTCTGATAGTTTTCCCTCTCATGCCTTCACTCTCGTCAGGTATGGCCAATTAGACTTCCAGCACACCAATGTTTCCTGCTCGTTTACATTGCGCACTCAAGTCCTGGTCTCCTCTCCTCTCCTCTCCTCTCCTCTCCTCTTCTTTTCTGTTCTCTTCGTTTCTTGGTCTCAATAACCCGCCCGAACCGCCTGGACTTGATTCTCCCAGTCCATACGCACGAGTCGACCCAGCGCGAGGGCGTCCAGCTCGGCTGCGGCGGCGTCGCTGCCATCGTCGACGAGTAGGGCGTAGGCGCGAGCGAGAGCGCGGTAGCCGGGGATCTCGCCGTGCCAGCCATTCTGGCCTTGGAGCTTTTCGTCGCTGCGGCGCTTCTGTGTGGGTGGGGGCCGTGAGCGGGAGTTTCGGTATCTTTGAGTGTACCGTTGGGAGGGGGGTATTTTGGGGAGATGGGGATGAGTGTGAATATGGGGAGGGGGGAAAGAGAGCTTCGAGAGATTTTGGGGTCGTGAGAGAAGAGAAAAGGAGAGGCAGAGTTCGGGGTGGTGGGAGTCTGCCTTTGCGTTTTGTGCTGGACTTGTGTGTTTTGACCTTGCCTTGCATTATGTGTGTAGGAGGGAAGAGGAAAGATGGGATTGGAGCGAGTTTTGGACTTTGTTCGTGGCCGTGCCGCTAGGGAAACTCTTTGGTTATGTGAGAGGTTTTTGTGCTGCTGCTGCCTGCACCATGCCATACCATGCCCTGCCATACCATGCCTCTTGTGGTGGAGGAGGGGATATGAAAGAGGTGGGTGACTTACATTCTGAGCTTGAGTGACGTTGTCTTTGCCATAGAGAGACTCGGCAAAGGCAATGATGGCCGTGCTGGAGTGGATGGTCGAGGCGGCGTTGACGAGAGACTCGAGAATGGCCTTTGCCATGTTGTTGAGGGGCTGAGCGGCGACTGAAGTCGGCGAGGAGACGGTATTGGGAGTGGAGGGCACGGAGGACGACATGCTGGGTGTGCTTAGTTCAGGCAGAGGAGGCGAGTGGGGAAGAAGGCGGAAGGAGGTTGAATTACTTACTTGTGTCGATTGTGCGTATACTGGTGAGTGAGTGATGTATTTATCTTTGTGGCTGCAATGGTCTTGAATTTCACTGGATTGGTTGGAGGGTGTAGGGTGGGTGATGTTTGAGCTTTCTCATTCACTTTGCAAACGCAGCTCGGCTGAAAGAGAGAAGGCACACATCAGACTTTGACCTTTCTTCTCCGTTTGCGTGCCCTTCCTTAGTCGAACATATCGCCGAAAGCTCGCGCGACTGCCACGTGTACGGAACTGTACGTGATGATTTTGTTGTGTCCTGGAAAATCAGCCAAAGCCGCATCATGTGAAAGAGAGAGAACAGCGAACGACTCACCTCCAAATCCAACAAGCTCAAACCTCAGTCGCGGCCTACCATCACTCTTCACGTCTAACACCGCCGCTCCTTTGGTCCCATCAATGCACTCCTCCGCGTCCAACTCGCTCGGCTCTAGCGCACTAGCCGCATCTCTCTGTCCTAGAATTCGTCTACAAATCATCTCCGTCTGGTGGTATGGAATATCGGCGTCGTTGAGAGCATGGAGAATCTGGAGAGACCCAGTGTTTTTGAGACCGCTGTAGAGAAACGGGCTTCCTTGGAGAGCATCGTAGTAGGCTTTCAAACGTTCGGCTGTAAGCCATTTGTCGACCATGTGTGCGGTGAGCATGTTGGCGAAAGAAGGAAAGGGACGGAGTGGGAGTAAAAGGGGAAGCAGACCGCCGATTCGATAGGTCAAGAGGAGGGTTGGGACGCTGTTAAAAGGTGCTGCCAGGACTACCCCGGCAAAGATTATGGGATTAGACCTAGGCTCGACTTCGAGTAGTGGTTGGAGTTCTGTCGAACTTGATGGGATCAATTCGTTTCCTGGGTCCGCGAAATGTAGGGCTACCGCGCTGGAGACTGCGGTTCCGAGACTCTGGCCGAGAATGACGATTCGCTCGGGAGGGACATTCGCTACGTTGATGATCCAGTCTACGAGGGCTATGCCGTCTGCGATGAGTCCGGCTTCGGTGGGAGATCCGGTCGATAGTCCGAAACCACGATAGTCGATTGTCAAGACGTGAGTGTTGGGCTGGGTGGCCATGTACCGATTCGTGGCTGGGCGGGCATTCTGTGCAATGTGGCCGGCATTGCCATGGACTTTCATCACGAGATATTACTCAGTAGGGCTTCAGACAGATCTACAGAGGACGTACAGCTCACCACGACTTTCGCATCGTTGCTTCCGTGCAAAAGCCGAAAGCCGACAGTCTCCGTAATGTCGCTCACAGGACTGTCTGGCGACCTTGTTTCGGCTCGGATCTCCTGTTCGTTGGCAGTATAGACATCAAGAGGAAGAACATGCCAAGCGTGTAGCGTCTCGCCGTCCGGAGTTCGGAGGTTGAAGGGAGTTACTTGATTTCTTGCGAACCCAAACGACTCGCCATCGTTCAGATTGTCGCCTAGGATCAGCGTGTTAAAGTAGTGAGCATATAATGCACTGCATGACAATTAGATTGAACATGTGCTGTTGTAGGCCGGGAAGCGTACAATCTTTGCATAGGAGGCGTCAGCAGGACTCCGATCAGCACCGCATAGAGACCGGCCGCGCCGGCAAGACCAAGGGCGACTCTGCCCAAGGCAGATGGCGCAGCATTCATGCTGGAGTAAGACAATTGTTGTCAAGAAAGGTAAGAAGTTGAAGCAGAGACAGGGGCGATGTTGATCATATGCATTCTACTCGTGTGCTGATTGGTGCACTTCTTCTATACCGCACATATCCGTACTGCTTCTGCGCTAGCGTCGTTCTACATACATTCGTCGCGGTCGTGACCAGCTTGAATACATTTTCGTTGCTGTGCTGTCGTTAGTGGGAGGTGACGGCGGTTCTTGAAGCACTGTAAGGTGTCTGGAAAGGCAGATTGGGTACTGTCGCGTTCCTGATTGGTCGCGTGAGCTCTCCTTGACCATACCTCGCGCTCTTCACTTCGTCTCCTTTCCACTCACTTCATCAACAATCTGCAGCTATCGACATGGACGTGACTCGACAGTAGCGGGAACGAGATGGCACCACCACAGGAATCCAGGATTGGCGAGAAACGCGGCCCAGGCAGACCGCCCAAGTCAGCTACGCCAGCTGCGAAGAGACTCAAGACTTCGGCAGCAACATCGACTTCGCCTGCCCTTGCAACGCCAATAGCACAATCGCCGGCCGTTGACTCGTCTGTGCCAGAAAAACGGGTTCCAAAGCTACCAGCCAAGGTTTTCGAAAGCAAGCCTCTGCCAGCGATCCCAGAGCCTCAGGGCCTCGATTTGTCGCCAGATGAGTACCAGAGCATCGCGGCGAGCGCTGTTTTGCAGACTTCCTTGAGCCGTTCCAGATCGAAGTGGGTGTGCGATGGCCTGTTCCAACGCTATTGGGTCAAGCCCGAGAGCGGCAAGAACGCGAAGCCTCCTCCGCCCAACAACCCGGAAGTGAAGTTCATGAAGAGCAAGGGTGAATGTCGCATACGTTTGGAGCCTCATCTCCTAGTAGCAGAGGTCTTTGTTGAGGAAAAGCCTCGACCGAAACCAATACCCCAGAATCAAGGCGCATATGGCCAGCAGTATCGCCCTCCACAGCCATTTCAGAATAGGCCTGTACAGCCTCTGCAGGCTGCAGCGGCAGCGCCATCTTCACAGCCATCGCGAACCCCGCAAGTGGCTATGGCTGTGAGCACACCGCTGCAGGACAAGAAGGCCTCGCCAGACCCTGTGATCAGCATGCTAGCTTCAAGAGCTTCTTCGGATCCAGAGCTGAAGGCGCTAATGAAAGAGGTCGCGACAGGCAATGCGACCCAGGATCAACTGCGTGTATTTCAGCGTCACATTGACGAATTGACGGCTATCATCCTCAAGCAGAAGAAGGACGAAGAAGAACAAGTCAAAATGTCGACACCGGCAGCGCCACTCCCCCAGCAGAAAACACCTTACCCTGCTCAGGCGCCGCCGACACCAGTATATCAACAGCAGCCGATATGGACCCTTCCCGCGCATTCACCTGTCGTGCTCCAATTCACGACGATAGGGGCAAGCGAAGATCGATTCTTGTTCCCACAGAACAGCATCTTGGAGTCTCTATCTCCTCAGCACGAACTGGTCAGTTTCATCGTCATACGCAAGGGTCGAGAAGCAGCAGACATGACCGGCCTAGATCCCAACAAAGAGTACTGGCAGCCCGTCACCATGATGGTCGAAGTGGCCTATGGCAGAGAGGCAATCCTGAAGAACATTCGAGACTGGGTGAAGCCTGCCGAACAAGTGCGCAAGTTCATGGAAGACATCATGCAACGCTGTCACAGAGCACCCACATCTTTTCTGGCGCTGCGACTACCGTTCAAAGCTACCGCTACCATCGACAGCGAGCAGATCTCAAAAGACTCTACCCCTGTTTCTGAAGCTGTAGAGAAGCTCAAAACTAAATCCGCGAAGAAGGCGACAGTACTCAAAGAGTCTGCAGCATCACCCGTCTCTCATGCACCTAAGACGATATCAAGCGTGACCAAGGAGATAGCCAAACCTGTCGACGCCTCTACAGCTACCGGTGTCGAATCCGTCCCAGCAGTGTCCGATGATCAACCCGTGCCATCTGACGTCGGTACGGATGGCCCTTTGACAGCAGAAGCAGAAGTGGATGAGGCTGGACGTTCCCGAAGGGCTATCAGAGCTGTCAGAAAGAGTGTGCGTATCAGTGAAGGCTGATGCCAGAAGCGGCTCATAAGCTTATCTGGGTTGGCCTGATCCTCTCGTTCATCTAGCCATGGAACTTGAAAACGTAACAGCTATCCTTCAAAAATACCTTTCGGAGTCTTGTCCGCTTGGCTTGTGAAAAATATTAGGTTATATTTGCCGGAGTCAAGATACTTCACCTCGCAATTGTCGTCAGCAACGACGCCAACTATAGCATGCAAGCGCCAAGACTGCTATCCTTGGGAGACCAAGAACACGAATATAGGTATGTTTCCACGTGGTGCCATTGTCTGTCGAAAGCAAGAGCTCTTCTTCTGGCTTCTTCATCACGTTTCATGTTCATATTGCGCATCATGTCAATACTCGGACAAAATGCAAGCGATTGCATCGGATAGTCGATATAGGAACGGTCGCGCCACAGTCTTGGTAATGGTAAGGGAGACATATGTAAGCATGGTTAGCGAACTCAAGCGCAGCTAAAATGTTGTGTCTCGATGTCACATAATTGCACAATATGCATCTCTCCACTTCTGTCTCGATTTGCAAATTACTCCTCAGCGCGAATGACGGCAATGCTGGCAGGAAATTCAAGATAATATTCAAATGAACATCACGTTGACCATAATAGCTGGAAAGAGAAAGTCCATATACCAAGTCTCCGATCACCACACTTCTGAAGGGTCGACCTTGATATTCTCCCCATTTGCTCGCACCGTTTTGCGCTGCTTATCCCGGCTGAGAGGCTTTCGCATATCATAGGCATCGCTGCCATCATTGTAGTAGTCCGTTATTCTCCGATAGACGGAGTAACTATCGAAGTCAGTCATCGCGTTCGCTGGGCCAGTAGATCGAAGATCAAACCTTACCCCATCTTCTTATACAGCTTGATAGCCGCCTCATTCTCCACTCTGACAAAGAGATCGACGAACCACGCGTTCTCCAGGTCGCCGACTTGCTCCAGAGCTTCGGATAGCTTGGTGGCGTACCCCAGTCGACGTGCCGCAGGGGCAACTGTCAGACATGTGATATGCGCGTGCCATGGTAGGTAGTTGGGCCACTTCTTCCGATATATCGTGAGCCCCGGATCATATGGCTCGACGGGCGCAGGGTATGGAGAGGACTCGAGCTTGCCAAGGACTGCGAATTTCTCATGAGATCAGCGCTGTGGCGATGCAGTGTATGAGGAGGCGACACGAGAGGTGGTCATTCGTACTGTAGGCATCAATTCGTCCGGTTGGACCTTCTATAACTTTGCACAGTTGCGGCCATTTGGTGAAGTACTCGAGGTAGAAGCCGATGTTGTAGGTCTCTGTTAGGTGGTCCAAATTGCAAGGATTGAATTTGAGCAGGTCCGTGGGTGTCATGGGCCGTATTTTGGCCATTGTTCTTGTTGTTGATTGGTGTCTCCGCTGCGGCTGCGCAGGAGCGATGGACGCACTGGTACAGTAGTCCTCTCTTCGCGAGTGGATATATGTCTAGGGCTTTGTCATGGGAGGCCTAATGGTCTTCTCGCTAATGACGGCAGCGTGGGGGCTTCCAATAGATCTCGCCTCTCCTCCTCCTCCTTCTTCGTTGGTTGGACGGGGCGTCAACTCGCAGGATGATAAATGAAATGTTTAATGTCTTTGTTTTGATCGAAAAGTTGATACAGAGGATGTGAAGCCATTGACTCGAATTACCAGGATAGATTCGAATAGAGTTTGCTGGCGCCGTCTGTGCATACCACCTGCACTGCTGGTGCTGACTTACCAACTTCATCATCGTGCTCCTTCCCGCCATCGCTATGTCTCTTTCCAGGCAAGACCTACGACACCTCCGTCTGTGAATTCCAATGTAAGCTTCAGCTACTCTTGAGCCCGCCACCGGGGTAATATGCTTAGCGAAGTCCTCTCTTGCATGTATTTCTGCTCTGTCCTTGACCATCCCGCTCCACTCCCTCCGCTCGCTGCTCTGCAAGACCATGGCGATATTTGTGGTCACCCAGACTGCCACTACTGTGTTAGTACTCGGCTTGATTGGCATCGTGGTCTTCGTATTCGCACGAGCACTGCACAATGTCTTCGTCCACCCTCTGCGAGAGCATCCAGGACCTCTCCTTTGGCGCATCACCGCCATTCCATACGACTACCACGTCTTCAACGGCACTCTGACCAGGAAGGTCCGCGAGCTTCATGAAAGATATGGGCCTATCGTCAGGCTGTCGCCGAACTCCATCAGCTGCACTGACTCTTGCGTCTGGAAAGAAGTGTGGAACGCGAGGAATCCCGAATTTCCGAAGGATAGGCGACGTACTCAGCTTCCACCAAATGGGCACTATAGCATCCTGAATGCGCCTAAGGATGACCATGCTAGGTTTCGTCGTTTGATGGCCCATGCTTTCTCGGAGAAGGGTCTGCGGGAGCAGGAACCACGATTCAAGCAGTATGTGAATCTCCTGGTCAATCGACTGGACGAGAAGGCGCAATCGGGAGAGACTACGGATATTGTGGATTGGTACACCATGACAGTTTTTGATGTGATAGGGGACTTGGTGAGTGGGCCACTACTCCGCTGTAGTGCATACTGGCTGAGAATCATGCCCTTTTTAGGCCTGGGGAGAGTCATTTAACGGTCTGGAAGACCGCTACGTCCACGAATGGATACCAGCACTTCTCGGAAACACGAAGTTCACGCTCCAAGGTGCGGTGTTCAATCGATACGTAAGCACTCTTTGGCTTTCACCACTCGAAGCAATAGCTAAGATTGCCAACAGGGACTGGGAAGATTCAAATCCTACCTGCTCGACGCAAAGACTGTCGCTTCACGCGAGAGGAACTATACTCTTGCCACTGATAAAGCTGAGAAGCGAGCTGAAATGGGCAGTGAGCCTCGTGGTGACTTCTGGGATCGCGTTCTCATCAAGAGTGCCAACGACAATGCCGCAGGTGAAGGGATGACTCGGGAGGAAATGATCAATAATGCCTCCGTGCTGGTTCTCGGAGGCGCGGAAACAAGCGCCACGTCGCTGAGTGGGACGACATACCTCTTGCTCACACATCCTGAGATCATGAAGAAGGTCCTGGCTGAGATCAGGTCTACCTTCAAATCGAGCGATGAAATTGGTGAGTCACTTTACACACCATCAGTTGGTTATCCTGTGTCGACCTCTACTGACCACCTCCATAGATGTCCACTCCGTCAATCGCCTCCCATACATGCTTGCCGTTCTCGACGAACAAATGCGTCTCTACCCACCCGTGCCAGACCCAGCTCAACGCGTTCCGCCATCTACTGGTGGTTACCTCCTAGGCCACCATCTACCGGCAGGAACTACGATTCACGCCTCTCAACTCGCAGCGTCCCACATGCCCTGGAACTTCCACCGTCCGAACGCTTTTATCCCCGAACGCTGGCTTCCTGATGCTCCTCCCGAGTTCGCAAACGACGACAAGTATGCCTCGCAGCCCTTTGCTGTGGGCAACAGGAATTGCATTGGGAAGAACCTGGCATATGCGGAGATGCGGCTGATTTTGGCGAAGGTTCTATGGAACTTTGATCTGGAGTTGGACGAGAGTAGGAACGAGGGGGATTGGTTTGATCAGAGAAGTTATGGAGTCTGGTTCAAGGGACCGCTGTATGTGAAATTGAGGAGAGCGGCGAGGTCGTGATGGGTGAGTTGAGGCCAACGAATTGGCTTGTATGATCCTCGTTGACGCCTATCGTCTCTTCTGTACCCTCGACCCAGTCTTTTCTCGGTCTCCTTCGGGAGACTCTCATTCCGCATTTCACGTCCGTAGGTTCAGATTATGGCAACGTCTATCCCAACGAAGCCACCTTCTCGGCGATGTGGAGAACTCATTAGCCTGGGCAGAGTGTACAGCCTATGTGGTCAGGACAGATCTGTGTTCCAGTCGGCTCAGAAGAATTGCAGAATCGTGATGTGAGGCTACTTCTATAATCTCAAAGCTGGTCGAGAAGTGTACCTCCGAGCGTTTGCTGGCACAGCTGGTACCTCGTGAAAAGAGACATTCTGCATTGAGAAGCTTGTGCCGACACCGGATTCTGCATGACGTGCTGACCAAAAGTCAACCACCCACCACCGCGTTTCAACCGTGACACGCCCATTTGAGTCCACACAATGGCCCAGCAGAGCTGCTATGAAACTACTGCGTCAACTTCCTATATCATCATCATCACGCGATAGCCTCACGAGATTACTCACGCGACCGCCATCGCAACAGAAACGAGCTTTCGCAGCAAGCATGGTGGTTCAGGACCCTTTCAAGCCGGCCAGTCGAGTCGCTGGCCAGAGACAAGATGTCTGGAGCATTGTCAACGAAGCGGCGCAGCAGTCCAAGGTATCGCCCGTGGTGAACATGGGTCAAGGCTTCTTCGGATACAACCCGCCGCAGTTCTGTATAGACGCCGCCAAGGAGGCATTGGACAAGGTCGAGTGCAATCAGTACTCGCCCACAAAGGTCAGCTTGCAGCAGAACTATGCATTGTAGTGTCGTTGACTGATGCTATCCGACAGGGCCGACCACGACTGAAGAAAGCTATCGCGGATGCCTACTCTCCCTTCTTCGGCAAGGAACTCAACCCAGACACCGAAATCACAATCACCACCGGCGCAAACGAGGGCATGCTATCCGCATTCATGGGCTTCCTCGAGCAAGGCGACGAGGTGATCGTCTTCGAACCCTTCTTTGATCAGTACATCTCCAACATCGAAATGCCCGGCGGCAAAGTCGTATACGTCCCTCTACTACCACCCAAAGACGGCGCTACCAAGAGCACAAAAGCGAGCGATTGGGCTGTAGACCTGAAGGCGCTAGAAGCAGCAATAACAGACCGGACGCGCATGATTGTGATAAACAGTCCACATAATCCTGTCGGCAAGGTATTTAGCAGAGAAGAGCTACAGGCGATCGGAGACATCTGTGTGAAACACAATATAATCATTCTCTCGGATGAGGTATACGACAGTCTATACTACGTCCCGTTCACGAGAGTAGCGACGCTGTCCCCAGAAATCGCGAGACTTACTCTGACTGTTGGCTCGGCCGGCAAGATCTTTTATGCGACTGGCTGGCGGGTAGGCTACCTCATCGGACCCGAACACCTGATCAAGTACGTGTCTGCAGCGCACACTCGCATCTGCTACAGCTCTGTCTCGCCTCTCCAGGAAGCCACGGCAGTGGCTTTCGAACAAGCCAATGCACATGACTTTTTCGAGAATTCCAAGAAGGAAATGAAAGCCAAAATGGATCTCTTCAATCAAATCTGGGAAGAGCTCGATCTACCCTATTCAGATCCTGATGGTGGATACTTCGTGCTGGTGAACATGGCCAAAGTCAAGCTTCCAGAAGACTATGACTTCCCGCCGCATGTCGCGAGCCGACCCAGAGATTTCAAATTAAGTTGGTTCTTGATTAAAGAGTTTGGTCTGGCCGCGATCCCGCCTACAGAGTTCTTTACTGATGCAAACGCGCATATGGTGGAGGATTGGTTGCGTTTCGCGGTGTGTAAGAATGATGACGTGCTGGAGCAAGCAAAGGAGAGGTTGCGAGGGTTGAAGAAGTACATGTCGTAGATGGCCAGCATGTATAGCGCTTTCACCAATCGATTGGCTTTTCGCCTCCAGATCACGGCGCTGGGTCTGTCCCACTTATGCCCCGGTGACTGCCCCTTGATCGTCGCGATACCCTTTCCTGTTAGAAGCGGTGCATCTGACCGTCACGCATGCCTTCGTTGGTGAGCACTGATGTTCCGAGCTGCTGCGGCGTGCCGACGTAGATGGCCGAGTACGGAAAAAGTCCAGGAGCATCATCGCTCTCATGGTCAGACAGTCGAGCTGTTCCATCCAAAAAGGCCACCTCATCAGTGCGACCAGATCCCGGTCGTCATCGTCGTCGTCGTCGTCATCATCGAACATTCTGTTCAACCATGCGCTTCATACTATCCAGCTGCGTCTTGCCGGTCGAGCACAGAAATCGAATATGGCCCAGATCGTCGACGTGGCGGAAACGCTCAAACTCCGTGCGGGCGAAAGAGCGCATTTCATCGCGCGTGTCTGAGGGTGGAATCTCTATATCACAAAAAAAAAATAACATAAATACTCAATGTTTTCTCTCAACGTGCTGAAATGCTCTCGTGTTTTTTTTTTCTTTGTGCAAGGGTGGCGACTTTGCTTTGGAAAAGTTCTTTTTGGATACATGTTACTTACTGTAGATCGTTCGCATGCAGTCTTTCCACAGGGATAGGACTTTCTGCCGCTGGACGAAGTGCTCGAGGGAGAGTGGCGCGCCTTTGCCACGGAAGGATCTGCCTGATGAGATGGTGGCGTAGTAGCGTGATGATGAGGGTCTCATGTTGTATCTGATGAAAAATTTGTGAACGGGAGTCCGCTATGTGTGTGATATGTAGAGTATGGCGGCGTATGTGATACTCGAGAGAGTTTTGTGGAGTCTTATGAATGATGAGGTCTGATTGGTCATAGCATTCTCTCAGGAGGCATGCGCTATTTTAACCACCATAATTGACTTCCCTTCGAGAACGAAAAGAGGCTGAAAGATTCGAGCCCAGAAGAAATAGAGGAGGTACATGGAGCATTGCATCACCCACGGCTGTGGCCACGACTATCAGAATTATGTGCTGTCCTCTCACGAAAAGACTCGAGCCAGAAAACCTTCTTGAGGGTCTTATCCCGACGACCCGAACGAACAACAAGGGCAATGGCAACACAAACACGCAATTTTGGTAGCGGATTATGCGCACCACTGCACACGGACACCGAAAAAAGGATGATGATGAATGTGTGTAACGACATTCGTGGTGAGATAGCTTGGCGCATTGAGCATATGTAAAGAAGGATAGCGTTGTCATGCGATCCCTGCTGCGAGTCATTTGCGACTCTCTCTACCCCTTGCGCTTAAGACTTAACTTGGGATGAATCACGCATGCCCAGTGCCTTTGCCAACCTCTGAAGCTTTTCACATCATATGGACGCTTTCTCTGATCCGACGTCACAAAGGAATGTATTTCGCAGGGAGCAGGATACCAAGGCCAAGCGGATCGAGATTCCTCGAGCACTCTGTAAGTCGCTCCCCCTCTTCCTCTTCGTCGTTTGGCGTACAACGCCAGCTCATATGGGGACAGAGTGGTGGTGGCCGCGATACGTACCTACCAGCGCGTCTTGATGCAGAAATCGAAGCAGAGTGTCGACAGGCCGCATTCGCCGCAGCGAGATCATTGAACGATGAGCTGCGGCGAAGAAAGACAAGAAACGCTACTCATGTCTCATCACAGTCGGTCTCGGCAGATGAGATTTCATCAAACGACAGCGGATCGGTGGAGGTGGACGAAGGAGAGGCTTGAAAAATGACGGGTGCCCACAAGCAGCTGCAACGAGTTGTAATGTGCAGAACCCAATTGTTCTGTTGGCTTGCAGACTCATGACGGAGTTGACAAAGGCCGAGCTAGATCTTAATAGGAGCATGTGCTTCTCACCAGACCGTTGACGATGTCGAAAGAAGCATGATACCAATGTCCAGCAACTACTATACTATGATTTTCACGAGCCAGAGCCGCGGCGTGAGCTGCAGCGATAGTCGTACAATTGCTATGATCGAGTCCTCATGATCATCTGCTCCGTGACCAGTGATTTCTTCTTCCTTTCACCTTCTTCTTGGGCTTCTTGACAGCTGCGGCAGCAGAGTCTGGATGCAGAGAAGCGTTGCTCGGTACAGGCTTCCCGTTGGGCGTTGCATCGGCGCCCGTGATCGCAAGCTCGGTCAATGTGTCTTCGTCCATGTCAGAGAGTTCTTCAGACATATCTCGCAGGACCGCACGGCCGGTGTAGCGCTCGTCATGAATGGTAGTGCCAATTGGATCGAACGGCACCAAGTACCAAGGGACGCCGCCTTGTGCATAAACATCGTGAGTGTCCGCAGAGGCATTGCTGGAGTCACCATTGATGGAGCTGGGAGCGCCATTCGGGCCCGAAGAGGATCTCGAGATCGGGGGCGAAAGTGGCTCGGTATGCTTGCTGTTCTTGGACTTGGTATCGAGGACTGAGGATGCATAGCTTGCAGACTTCGAAGCTGGAGTGCGTTTGTTCGTAAGCGACATGGTCTCGTCCCTGCCGGCAATGTTGAGGTCCGTTCGTCCGTCAGCATCGAACATCTCAGTGTCGCCTTGTGTTTGTTCCTCGGGCGACGCACCTGCCACAGCGGAGGCATCAGAGCCCGAAAGGCGCTTGTCCCTGGTTCCGGGTCCCACGTCACCTGTGTCTCGCAAAGACTTGGACACCGCGGAGGCGAATATACCCATAGAGTCCAGCTTACGGATTTCTTCCTCGAGCTCACGGCCTCGCAGCTCTGCTTCCTTTCTCGTGGCATCCTCCAGCATTTCCCTGACCACCTTCACGACACGTTTTGCATTCTTCTTGATATCCTTCTGTTCTTGTGTCAAAGCCAAATGTTCTGCTGTGCCGGGTGGAGCTTCGTTGAGTTGACTATGAATTGCTTCGATGTCGGCGTCGGAAAGATTGTCAAAATCGTCGTTGGGAGCCAGCACCTTGAGAATCACACGCGATAAATCCCGGGAGAAGTCCGATACCGATGTGTAGTATCGCTCGCTCAACCTTTCAGCGATCATCTCAAAGCCGCCACGGAACAGACGTGTCTTTTCGTCAAGCCTAGAGCCATATCAGTAACGCACGCTAGGAGGGGACTTCGAAACGTTACTTACTTCTGGGCACGCAGCAGGATCGGCCAAAGCAATGGCGGTATTGGAAAGTATACCGTATCGACAAGCTCTCGTAGAACTTCTAGCTCTTTGAAACGCAGCTCTTCGCGTTCCCTGACCTGTTTTGTGAGTTGTGTGAGATAGCTCATATCTTGCTGGAGCATTTCTGCAAAGTCGATGCGCCTCTGCAGTCTGGGTCTACCGGCTGCGCCCATGCCAGCGAAGTTGCGGCGAGTGACTTCCATGCTAGAAAAGCTCTCCAATTGCAGTTGAAGACGCTTTAGTAGGGCAGCTCCGCGACGAGCCTCTCGCTTGAGCGTCCAGTACTTGCAAGCTTTTTCCACGAATTGCTTGCGCTGTCGAACGTTGAACCGAGCGAGACTGGCTTCAACGGTGTTGTAAACGACAGCTGGGACAACAGGTGCACCCGAGGGAAGCCTCCAGCTCAGTCTCTGCGGCTGACTGCGGCGCTTCTTATTCACCACAATCGTGTCTTCTACTGTAGCGATATCGCCTCCCGGGCCCCCGTCTGGTGGAGGCGGCGCACCCAGCTCAAGCGCTGCGCTCTGGCTATCGGCCCATTTGCGGTCCTTGAACGCATGTCGATACCAGCGTTTGGCTTCAGCCGTAGCCAAGTCCGTATCATGCGTACGACGCCACTCTGGTGAGACATGCTTATCACAGAACGCTTTCAGTGCCGTGGTATCAATGCCTCCTTGTGTAGTCGATTTCATCTTGAGGAACAGGCGCGCTCGACGTGCACACGTTACGTGGAAGGCTTGGTAGCAATTCTTGTTGCCGCACTGAATGCACGCACCCATCTTCTGGTTGCAGAGATAGCATGATAGTTTCCACCTGCTCTTGGGCACCTTTTCTACGTCCTGAATGGGTTCCATAAAGGTCATGTTGGCAATGGTGACTTCAGGAATCCAGATGGCACACAATAGATGGCTCCATCGCATAGTGGCTGTCTGCTTGAAAGCACCATCTACGTTTGGGCAGAATATGCAGGTCGGTGTGCCACGTCCGATCTCCTTGCACTTACGACAGAACCACTGTCCTTCTGGGATGAAAGGCACGCCATAGCATTCTTGGTGAACGGCAAGATCGCAACCGTCGCAGAAAATGATAGCGTTGGCATTCTCACAGTCCCCATCGTCACAGATGGCACATTTGCTATCCGGCTCATCTCCAGGAGGATTAGGATCCCCGTTCACAGCAGCTTGAGAGCTTGATCGAGGTCGATGCGTCTGGGCGTGGCGAGGCTGCGGCTTCGGTATGCGCTTTTCCAATGCATGGAACTCTTTCTCGATTTGTGTCATCGTGATCTCGAGCGTTGCGGGCTTGATAGCCTCTACACCCTCCGTCTTTCGTTGTTCATTGATCTCTTCCAACCAAGCCACGTCTTGCTCGTCCATATCGTATTCGACTCTGCCAACAGCAGGAGGTCCTTGCCCGATCTCGACATGACCATCGCTTTCCAGCCTTAAGCCCACGTCAGCTTCGTCTTCTATCTGTTGTCCTTCCGATAAGCGAATCAGAGCTTTTGGTGGCAGCTCGAAGCGATCACTTTCTTGGTAGCCAACATGTGCCATCGTTCGGTCAACGTAATTGACCTTGTTCTCGTTCTGATTCTCCTCATACTGTAGAAAGTGGTTGTAATGTCGATAAGAAGGTTTCGGCAAGTTCAGACGCTCTTTCGGATTGTGCGTGGGCAATGGCATTATTCGAGGTGCGGGAGGGGAGCCCAGACCACTTAGCATAGATTCCGGTCTCCTGGGTGGGCGTCCGGGCTTCCGCTTAAGAGGCGTAGAGAGCGTATTGGCTGGAGACTGAGGCCTCGAGTCGCTCTCAGCAGGCGCATCCTTCATATCCAGATCACCATCCGAGTCTTGCTTATTTCCCAGACCGTTGACCAATTTCAAGAGCTTAGGATCGTTTCTGCTGGTCCTGCCGTCCACCTCATCGGCTGTCAATAGCAACAAGCCGGCGTCCAGATCCAGCTCAGGGTGGAACTCTTCCCAACTTCGCTCTTCTCTGGGCTTGTACCCATCGCTCACCTGGCTCGCCGCGGCAGCCGCAGCAGCATTACTGTATCTTGGGCGCGGTGTGCTCGGTTGTGGAGCATATCTCTCAGGCCGCTCTCGCCTTGGTCTGGTCTGCATGGCAGATCGCGTCACCAGGGGTGTGCCTTCCACGAGTGAATTCAAGGTGTGTTCTGTGGGCTCGCGGCGCGCTCGGCGCGGCGCATTTCGTGCCTGTGCGCGTGCTTCTTCTTTTGTGATCTCATTGCCGTCGTCGTCGAAATAGCGTCCTCCACCACCTGGCCCGCCCGGGAGGAACTTCCGCCTTTTCTGAGGAGGCTCTGTCGCAGGCTCAATCGAGGCGAGAGGTCGGGTTACTGGACGGGCTGGTGTCCGCGTTGGGCGCCGAGGAGACTTTGCCGGTGCTGCCATGTTCCCCTTGGAGGCAGGAACCTGCGCGAAGGAGGTCGCGAGCGCGTGCGCCAGCTGCGGTCGACTTCAGGGTGTTGTGAGTAAGATCAGCGGCGCACGTGGTCGCAGTCGGGGTCGCACATTTCTTTCCGCGCGCGCCAATGATCATGAAAGTTGCGCGGAGGCAGTAGCGACAAGAGAGAATTGTTCGCAGGGAGGGTTTCGTGGTTCGTGGTGCGTGGGTCGCGGTGCTGATGCTTGGGTCGACGCGAGGTGTGAGGTCCGTTGGCTCGGCCCCACATTACCTAAGCTGTTTTACACTTACTAGCGTGCACCACCCTTGCTTGTCTGATCTTGACTTCGCAGGCTTTGATCACGAATCACCCGCTTCGAAGGCACAATTCAACGACATCTGTCGCCATGCTGCGCTGACGCCTTTTCCTCTCGCAACGCCTCACATATAAGCCAACAATATGAAGCATTGAGCTGCGACTGCGCGTCCATGTCATTCAGCACAACACTAACTCATCGACATGCCTGACGCAGACCTCAGGCACTTTGCCGTAATAGTCTCATGGTGAAGGAACCGTCTTCACTCTCATCCACATCTTTCTGACGACGAAACAGGATCCTAGGTTGGATATACTTCATTGCGTACGCAAGCTCAGACTCCTGCCCGTGCAATCCTGTGAAGTTAACACTCGTCTTTAGATGGACTGTATCCTTCTTTCCTCAGGCCATCTTGAATGTCCAGCGGCGAACAACACATGGTCTGATGCCAGACTTCCCACTGCTTAATTGCTACGGCTTCTCTGGCTATACCTTGAGCACTGCTCTGCTCCTCTTCTCGTCAGATATACGAGCTCAATATGCAGCGCGGCATCCAGTGTCACCTGAGCCGACCGTCCGCATCAACGATCTCTTGTTTGGTGCGGTGGGATTAGTCATGTCTATCGTCTGCTACTCTCAATTCTATCCTCGCTTGTGGGCTTGGGATCAAAAATCGGGTGTACGACGTCACGCCAACTCGACTACACTGGGCCTAATCTGGGGTAGCATGCTAGCGCTGGTCATCGTGATCATAATTGTTCTTGCTAAGAGCAGCTCTTACGATAATGTTGGATGGGCCTGGCTTGACGTGGTTCGTGAAGATCAGTCTAGGTATACTCTTTAGTGATCTCGGTGCTGATGAACACATTAGATCTATGCCATGGAATACATCAAGCTCTTGATGTAAGCCAAGCCGAAGGCTGTAGGGCATCTCGCTGTCCTTGGATATCTGCTGACCTGGTTGACTAGGACTGTCTTCAAGTATGTTCCCCAAGTGGTATCGAACTTCAGACGCCAGAGCACAGTGGGTTGGTCGATTTCGCAGCAATTGTTGGACTTCACTGGCGGCGTGGGGAGTCTGTTACAGCTCATAATCGACAGTAGCCTTCAGGACGACTGGTCTGGACTCTTTGGAAATCCGCTCAAATTTGGTTTGGCGAATATTTCGCTGCTATTCGACATCATGTTCATTCTGCAGCACTTTGTCCTCTACGGACCAGTTGAGGAGGTGGAAGAGCCGGATCGAAAATCTGCTCGTGCGGACGTTGAGCGTGGCTCGTGCGATGAACGTGATTCACTACTCTCTCGCATGTAAGAGGCACATAAAAAGCATGCAGCATACTGAATCCATTGCCACGGCACATGGGGAGGACTATCTGTGCCACTCATGCGTGCCGCAATCGCTCGCAATTTGTTGGTTTATTTTCACCAATTTCAACGGTCTTCGGTCTGGTTGGCTAGGTCCGTCCTAGCAAGTCGACATGCTCGTTGATCTCATATTCAAAACAGGGATCCTGAAATGAAACTGTGGCCAGACTTGTGAAGATTTCCACTGTAGATCGCGCAGATTGGCCTCCTGCCCATTTCGCGAATTCCTGTTTGCTCGCGAACGATTGCTGCCAAAGCACCATTAAAGATTTTTGACCTCTGCAGCAGTTTCGAATGCATGTGCCCACCACTCGCCCCAAGCTAAGGCACACCGGACGCAGACACTAAGTCATGGTACCTGCAGCCTCCACAGTCCCGCGTTCCGGGCACCAGGTATTAAGTAGGGCATGCCGACTGAAGGAGCAGAAGAATCGGATTCTTTTGTCGTCGCAGTTCTGAAAATGGCCAGCTTGTGGCTGGCATTTCCCGCGGAGCAGACGGAAGACCTTCCTTCGCTCTGAATGGGTCGTTGTTGGTATCGGCGACAGGAGAGCGCGAGGGGTCCTTGGTAGCGGCGGACTGGATTCGGCCTTTACCTGTTCTGCCAGTGGGTGAGGTCTATAGTAACATGACTGTTGATCTCGTGAGAGATAGTGGGAACGAGGGGACGCGGCATGCCTGCAAGCCTGCGACCACAGCAACGGTTCTATAGGAGGAATATCGGCCGATGTGCACGCTTGCAAGGGTCTGAGCTGAGGATCTCCACAAGCCAGATGCACGAACCACTGCGCCGGGGCAACACAAGCTGCGCAGGTGGACAGGGGGGAGGGGCCGGTCGTCACAATCGGCACCACCTCACCTGGTGTGCGAGCGTGCGAGAAGACGAGGAAGCTCGATCAGCTTGTGATGTCTGCGAGTCATGCCGCAAGATACAAAGTCTCGATGCCGACCACTCGGAGACTACTGGATCTCACACGGAAGAAGTTACGGACATGCACACATGCACACATGCACACCTGTAGTGCATGCCTTGTGCGGCATGCTGGCCCTAGTACCGGAAGAGTGAAAGACAGAGGCGCGGCTTTGCCCGGCGCCGCAGCAGAATGGTCGAACTCTGGAGATGGCAGCGAAGGCCATTGGCGCGAGGGAGATGAGAGTTCAGTCCATTGCCGAACAAGCATCGAGACAGCGCATTGAGCCGCGAGCGACAGTAGTGCAGTGCCTTAGTTACGGGTTAGAGGGCAGACTGCGCGATGCAGCACGCAGGAGAAGGCGTGGTGATGAATGATGGATGCTGGATGCTGAGCAAGCCATTCGTCCTCGCTGCATGTGAGGGTCATCCAACGTATGTGATTGCAGGTGGCTTTGCATGATGGAACGACCGCCTTGGCATATGGATGGAGAGCCGCAGCGCAGTAGCGTACAACATGTCTTCTGCTGTTGATGCTGCTGCTGCTGCTTCTTCTCCCTCTTCTGTCACTAACCCGCCGCTCCTGGACCTCCTCCTGGACCTCCTCCTGGACCTCCTCTTCCTCCTCTGCTGCCCTCCTCCTCCGGCGGCGCGGCGACGACGACAGCGACAGCGCCCCCCCCTCGCCGCAAGCACGACGCGCATGCCCGGCCTCATGCGTGCTGGATGTCTCCGAGTGTGAACTCGCAGGTAGCTCCTCAGCCGCTCCTCCTCATGTCGAGGCAGGACAGCAGCGCATCCAAACGCGACTCTGCGATCGGCCTGGGCTTTGGAAGTCTGGTGCAGCGAATCTCGCTGAAGCACTCACCGCGCTCTCACTCCAGCTCATCAAGCGATATTATGGCGCCCGTGTATAGATTGGTACGTGGACCTTTCCGCTCGGCTCTCGCTCCCCGCGCCCGATATTGTCTCACTTCTCCCTCCCATCCGGCATTATTGCCCCATTGCCGCTCCCATATTCTTCGATGTTTGGGTCAGCCAGCGATGGCGCGCAGCAGCACTCTATGACGGGTCACGACTCTTCTGTCGTCGCTTAATATTGAGCCAAGCGGCCTGCGTGCACGCGTGCGCCCATCGTCATCAACGCCATCATGCCGTCCACCTCAGCTTTTCGAAGCCGACATACATAGGCTTTGCACTGCACCCAGCGCATACACGCGATCCTGCGCGCCGTACCTGTATCACCTTCTCTCTCTGGCCCTGTCCCTGTCCCTGTCCCTGTCCTTGTCCCTGCACCTCATCCTCTCCCTCTTCACACCATCCCACCATCGCACTTCGCTACGTCACCACCACCACTCGCTCCTGTTCGTGCTGCACATTGTCCCGCCTGCAATGTCGCCGCGCGAGCTCGGTTTCAAAGCGTTCAGCGCCGCTCACGAATATCTTCCTCAACAGTATCCCCACCAGTCGTCGAACGGCCGGCGCGAGCTGCGCGCCTTGGAGAGAGACTCGCACGGGAGCAACCACAGCAGAGCTTCGGCCAGTCGCAGCCGTGATCACAGCAAAGTCAACAGTGTCGACACCACCGTCCATCTGCCGAGCGGTCAAGCAGGCGAAGAATTGTCTGACTCGCAAGACGAAGACTTCAGCAAGCGATATGCTGCACGACGAGCAATGACCCCGTCCAACAGCACGATCCCGCGTAGCCCCGTGGTGAACAGTCCAGCTTCCGAAAGACTGCCCAACTCCCTCGACTTCTCTGAGGCGGATGATACCATGGGACAGCCGATTCCAATTGGAGAGATGTCCAAGCAACGTGGTGTCAGCATTCCAGATAGGACCAGGTATGATCCATGACTTCGCAACCTGCCGAGCTTAGTAGCATGCGTGAGGCTTTCGACAAGCAAGCACTGATCTATGAACAGCAGTAGCACACCTCGTCGACAAGTCCAAGCGCAACCGGACCCACCGCAACGAGATTCAAGCACAACCCAGTCGAGTGTGTCCGCGCCGCCCTCTCCAGCGCCGATCGAGGCCAACACGTCCGACGCTGGTGCACGAAGCAGCGCGGGTTCTGTCTTCTCGCAAGAGACTGCTGCAACGTCAATTCACACCCTGCCACCCCTTCAAACGAAGGGCCCTGACAACAGTGACGCACAGTATCTGGAGCCAGTCCTTGAAGACGATCCGCGATCATGGGATCTTGTGGCGCCAGCACAAGACGATGCAGAGCTCGGCATGTATGGACTCGAGAAGCGGGCCGAACAACTTCTCAGTGCCGATCATCTGCATGCCATGTTTGATGATCCGAAGCTACTGTTGAAGTTCACGGGTTTCCTGAATGCTCATCGACCGAAGAGCATCCCCATACTCATATACTATCTAGACGCACTGAAAGCTCTTCGGGCGATCAATTATGCCAACGCAATTGCCGAAGCTCTCGAGCCTATCCAGAACCAGGCTTTCACCAACGAGTCTGCTAAGCCTACAGTGAACGCAATCCTGGAAGAGAAGGCCAACCGAGCCTTTGATGTCTTGGTCCAAGAGGATCTACCAGCCTATATTGCGCATACCTGGATCCAGGTTGTCAGCATCAGTATTCAAAGGCGAATTACCGGAACGTTGGCACCACATCTGCGAGAGGCAAGCGAGGGTCTGGCTGAAGTCTTCTGCCTGACCGACCCGAGCAGAACTGATAATCCGATTGTGTTCGTATCCGAAGAGTTCACCCGCACGACTCAGTACGGTTCCAGTTATGTGATCGGCCGCAATTGTCGCTTCTTACAAGGTCCGAGGACGAGCCCCAATTCCGTGCGACGCTTGGCGGACGCTTGCGCAGCAGGAAAGGAGCACACTGAAGTGTTTGTGAACTACAGGCGCGATGGTACCCCATTTATGAATCTACTCATGATCGCACCTCTGATGGACAGCCGCGGCAATACCCGCTACTTCATCGGTGCTCAGGTCGATGTTTCTGGCCTGATCAAAGATTGCAGCGAATTAGAAGGCCTGCATAAACTCACGGAGAAGGAACGATCACGTGACGATGATGAGGACGAGGACGAGCGGAAGGACGAGTTCCAAGAACTGAGCGAAATGTTCAATGGTGCAGAACTCGATACTGTGCGTAAATATGGCGGCCGCATGCACAAGGAGTATGTGGATGATAGCGATCGCGAGAGTATCTACAGCGGTAGACCACGTCTTCTCCTCAAAGATCCCAGCTCAGAGCTTCTCGACCAGGAGAAGAGGAGTGCAAGCGTGACTTCGACTGTGAGGGAGAGGCTGAATGGGAAGCTGGAAGGCGTCTACCAACATGTGAGTATCCCTTGAAACTGCCATGCTCCGGCTGGTGCTGACGGATTACTAGTACCTCCTCATCCGGCCGGCCCCTTCACTCCGCATCCTTTTCACCTCGCCATCTTTGCGAGTTCCTGGAATCCTCCAGTCGCCGTTCCTCCACCGTATCGGTGGGAGCAGTCGCGTACGAGCAGATCTCGGTGCCGCGCTCGCAGAGGGTCGCGGTGTGACTGCCAAGATACGATGGCTTATCCGCCCGAGCGAGGACGGCGAAGGAGAGGGGCGCCCAAGATGGATTCACTGCACACCCCTGCTGGGTCACTCCGGTGCTGTCGGCGTCTGGATGATTGTTCTGGTGGATGACGATACATCGGCTCCAGGCAGCTCGTCCGGCAGGCGCTTCAGGCAAGCGCCGCCTGTCTCGAATGCCATCGGAGGGAAAGAGTGGGATGCTACGGCACACGCACGGGATCGCGATCGGAGACAATTGAACCCGTACGATAGAGAAAACGAGCGTAAGGGTGGTAAATCGGATCACTTTCGATCCGGCAGCCGCCCCCCCAGCAATAATGGCCAGAGCCCGATGCCTTCCAGGAGTCCAGCACGGAACGCTTCGTACGTCACGAGCGCCAACGCCAGCGAGTTTTCCTTCAATCTGAGTGGCTAGAGTGGCGTTGAGAACCAAATGTATGATTACATCACACGTTTCTGATCACAAGAGCGAGGCGTTTGAGGCGCAGGCGTTTTCAGTCGTTCCCTTCGCAGGAGGATACCCAGATGATCGCAGACCCTTTCATGAGCGTCGGTCATTGTTATTTATCTCACGACGTCACATCTCTTGTATTTGCTGAGGCAGAGGCGATTTGACGGGATGTAGAGACCATTGCTAGATTATGTACAGGGAGCTTATGTCAAGATGGTAGTGTGTCGAATTATCTCTACCTACCTGAGCACTTCTCTCCAAGTCGTTCTAGCCAAGCATTAGACGAGCCAAGATGTCCGAGTCTGTAAATGAACGAGCCCAAGGAATCTCACTTCTGCTGCATCATAATAAGCTTGATGATTGGTTGACCCCTGTCCTCATTTTGCGGGGAGAGAGCTCCATACACAGGGCAAGCTCTCTGATTCCTCATCGTGTCGACACCTTCTACCCTTCTTATTCTTCTTATTCTTCTTCTTCATCATCATCATTCGACAACCAGACTCTCTGCGCCTTTCACACGATACATCTTCAAAAGACATCGCGACAGCTTCCTACAGTCTTCGACACCGCCTCTTCAAAGCCCCTCTCTCATCACACCATGTCGGCTCCAGCAGCAAGTCGTCTCGTTCGCCAAACAGCGAGAAACGCTGCTGCAAAATGCTTCACCACCAGACCTGCCATCTGCCGACAACCTCGACCTTCTGTGCTTCGATCCGCTGCTGTCGTGCACACGGTGAACTCTCAGGCCAGATGGCTCTCGAGCTCGCGAGTCTCGCACGTCGGTCTGATGCCCGACACTGAGGATCCGCAACCACCGCAGGAAGATGCAGCAGCAGCACCGCGCGTCACAGAAGCCACGGAGCTGAGCGACGAAGAGTACTATACCATTTCGGAAGAGCTCATGGACACCATCAACGACAAGGCGGAGGCTTTGCAGGAAACTCGAGCAGATGTTGAGGTGGAGTATAGTGTAAGCTCTTCCTTGGACTCTCTCTGTCCCTCTTCAGTATCGATCATTCGCTGACTTCTCGCAGGCAGGAGTGCTCTCGATCACATATCCACCCAATGGAACGTACATCATCAACAAACAACCGCCGAACAAGCAGATCTGGCTCTCCTCGCCTCTCTCAGGTCCGAAGCGTTACGACTATGTGCTTTCAGGAGAGAGTATGCATCAGAAAGAGGGCAGCGGCAAGGGCGAATGGATCTATCTGCGCGATGGGACAAATCTCACGTCACTTTTGCAGAAAGAGTTGGGTTTGTTGGTGGATTCGCATGAAGTCGATGCAACGGAGGGTAGTAAGGATCCAACAGAATGACAGGCATGCCGATGATGCTTCTTTGCAGACTAATGACCTACGCTCGCAGGTGACACTGCGGTATGATACATGATGTATAAGTGTTCGCAAACAAACCTGGCCTCTCGTGTGGTGGTGACCAAATCGCCTCTCAATGTGATTTGAGCCTTTCTAGCCGCGATTCCCCCCAAGCCAGGAGTATGCGACTTGCGTGCTGACCACTCGTGTGCAATGCCTTATTTCGCCCTCTTGCACTTCCGCTCCGGCGACAGACTCCTCTGCATGAGCCTGCAGGCTCGAGCGCAGTCACTGGTGCTCATCGTGAACCTTGACTCGTTGTGGCCCTTGGCTCGTGTGTCGGCGCAATTGATTCTATGCGCTCCCTCCCTCACGGTCCAGATTGTGGTTTGCGGCAAACACGCCCAGACGACGAGGCCTAGCTACTGCGACAACACACCCAACATCTTCAGATAGACAGCCCTCTTCACGCTACAGTTTTAGAGAGAGAGAGAGAGAGAGAGAGAAAAACTCTGACGTATCTCTTCATGTCATCTCCTTTCCTTGGAAACATCCCTCTTCATCTTCACGCCGCCGCAGCAGCAACGGCCTGCTTGGTCGTCTGCGCATCCGCTTTCGGCGGAGAAGAAGGAGGAGGAGGAGGAGGTTTCGGCAGACCGTCGACGTCGAAGATGACTCGGATCTGCAGGCTGCAGCTGGGACACACGGCTATCTCCTCGCCGTCGCGCAGGTCTTCGATGTTGATCTCGAAGCGGTCGCCGCAGGGGCAGGGGTAGTGGTAGATTTGCAGTGTGGAGTCGAAGGTCATGTCCTTTTGTAAACGTTGGTTAGTCAGTGTTCTGGGGTGGGTGGGTTTGCCGTGAGTGGGGAAGAGGTGGCACGTGGTGGGTGTTATGTAATGGGTGGTGGATGATGGGCGTACTTCGATCTCGACTTCGTCGTAGATGTTCTCTGCGTCTGCCATGTTTTGGAGGGGTCTTGGGGTTGAATAATTTTGTTGTTGTTCTGGAGGAGGAGGAGAGTGGCATAGCAATAAGTTTTTGGCGTGTCAGGAAGACGGTCCCACAGAGTGGCGTTTGGGTGTGCCCCTCTGTGGGGGAAAATCTAGATGCGCCTCAGGCGAGAAGTTTTGCGAATGGAGTACACTGAATACATATTCTGAGACCTATTGCAGCGCGTAAATTACAAATATGATGGGCGCCTTCAAAACGATCAAGGCATGATCGTAACACACTGGCCAAATTTGTTGTTCTCCCAAGCACACTCCCACGCCTCTTCCCAACGCTCCAGGGAGAACTTACCACATACCTCGAACCCATCTTTCTCTCCCAATGGCAACATTCCGCCCTCGGTCAATTCGATGAAATCTTCAATGTCGCTTCTCTCGTACGTCCACTCGCTATAGACGCGCATGTTGAAATGCATGATCCTGTTATGAGAAATGGGAATGTCTTCTTTGTCTCCGCCCATGAAGCTGATCCTCGCTCCATGGCGCAAGGCGAGGATGCAGGATTTGATGTGAGTGGAATTGTACGCCTCTTTGGGACCGATGTCGAACTCAGCGTCGATGGTGCCGAATTTGCGGCCGAATTTGCGGAGCTCGGCGAGGTCATGTTCTATGTCGCCCGTAATGGGGACAGTCTCGATGCGAGAAGGGATGGAAGCCTTCGATTTGAGAGTCGCAAGTGAGGTGTTATTGCGTCTCATTGCGGTTACACGAGCACCCATTGCTAAAGCGCACATGACGGCGAAGCCTCCAAAGGGACTGGTAGCGGGCGCGATTACGATTGTCTGGTCAGCTTGGAGCTCGATATTGCGCAGACCACCGTATGGAACCAGGAGACCTGCAACGGCTGAGATCTCAGCAAGCGAGTAGCCTAGCCCGCCCTGGTCGGGGGAGCCAAGTAGACGTCTGTCATCAAGTCTCACAAGGTTTTCGAGCGGTACACGAGCATATTCGGCATACGTCCAGTCGCGGAAGACCTAAGCAGAAGGACAGAGGGTTAGCAGATGTCGCAATTATGGCACTCTTTGTCGTCTCCAGATTGACTCACATTGCGCGTGAGGTTTTTAGAGCCAGGAGTGTAGCCGTCGTGGATAGAGGCCAAGAAGACATCAGCTGGATTGTCTCGAGATCCAACAAGGCAGTAGTGATGACGAGGTCTCCAGGCTGTAACTTCGTAGCATCGGGTCCAATGGCAGCGATGCGTCCAATTACGGATGAGCCCGGAATCAGTGGAGTTGGGAAGGTGTAGTTGCCGTTGCCGTTGTAGATGTTCTTCAAGTAGCTGATGACCATAGCAGACAAGATGCGGACGGTCGCACTTCCATATGTCGGCTCGGGAGTCTTGATGGTCTCGACAGTTGGCCGCTGTTTTCGATCATGGACAACCAGCACCTCCATTTAGGAGGTAACACGTTGTGGCTGCTCATTTAGATCGGCTGGAATCTATTGTAATGAATGCCTTGATGGTGATCTGATAGAGCTGATCTGATAGAGCTGATCTCTGTTATGGGATCTCTACTAGGATGAGGAAGTCTTGACAAACTAAATAGCTGATTTTTCGTCTCCCACCTTACAATTCATCCTCACGCCGAGTTCTCCTCGACTTGTTGCAAAGGCGGCGCAAATTAGTGGCCGTGTGCGGAATTAGACGGGCGCAGGAGGCTTTGAATCTGGTGAAGCTGGGGACACTGATCCTTCAGCTCTCGTTAGGAAAGTGCGATGCCGATGATTGGAGGAGTTAGGAGGTAAGGAGTGGAAGGGCAATCTTGTAAGCTGTACGGCGGCGGCGATTTGTGAGGCTGCTGACGTGCATCAAAGTATAGAGCGTATTTGCTGTCATGCTCTGATGTATTTTCAGCAATGCTAGCGGCCCCGAAAATATCCTCTGTACATTCTTATCAGGCTGAACGGATCTCAGCCGCCTCTCAAGGGGCTTGCATATGATCTATTCTCAAGGGCATATCGATATAGGACATTCTCGATATTCCATGTTTTGCTGGATCATCACCTTTTTGTGCATGAGCATAGCGCATCCTGGAGATGTTTTGGCAAATCGACGACAGTACCGGTGATCTTGCTGTTCACCATTGATTAGCTGATCTGCTTCTATGCAGTCTCCTCCCTCTGCAATCTCGCAAGAACTGCCCTTCCAGCGTCCGCACTATTTGGCTTCCCAATCTCTCTGGTGATCCAGTCCCCGATCCTGCTGACATCTTCCAAATCGACCCCCGTCTGTGCGCCTAAGCTGTGCAGGAAATAAACCAGATCTTCGGTTGCAACGTTTCCAGTAGCTCCTGGGCTATAGGGGCAGCCTCCCAGCCCACCGACTGCACTATCAAAGGTCCTAATTCCATGTTCGAGGGAGACCATCGTATTTACCAACGCCATGCCGAAGGTATCATGGAAATGTAGCGCAATGTCTTCGTTGTTGATTCCAGCTTCCTTCAAGGTCTGTAATAGCTTCCTAGTGCGAGGGGCGGTGCCCATGCCGGTCGTATCTGCCACGCTGATCTCGTCCGCACCCATCTCGAGCAGAGATACTGCTATCTCAGCGACTCGATGGGGATCTACATTTGGGCCTTCGAAGGGACATCCCAAGGCCACAGAGATGTATGCACGAACGGGATAACCCGCTTTCCTGCTATCTGCCATGAGAGGCGCAAATCTGTCCAAACTTTCCTGGATCGTGCAGTTGGTGTTTCGCTTGCTGAAAGATTCGGTTGCGGCCATAAAGATAGAAATTTCGTGCTGTTGCTGACTGGACTTTGACATTGCCTCTGCGCCTGAGGTGGAGGATGGCATTGCGTTCGGGTCGGAGCTAGAGGTATTCAACGCTGGTCCGCTGTCATGAGCTGGCGATGGCGGAGGTGTCGAATATCCGTCAGGCGATGTGGCAGACTTGTTCATGACCTTGAAATAGTTATCGAAGCCTTTGCTATTGGGGAGTAGCCATTGATATGTGATGGGTTTGTGTGACTGTGGTGGATTCGCGAGGATGGAGGAAAGCACTTGATCTGAGGCTGCCATCTACTTTCACTCAGTCTGTTTCCCTGAATGTACTGTCGCTTGTCCGTCCTACCTGCGGCACCCACTTGGGATGCACGAAAGAGCCAGCTTCGATGGTGTCCAGTCCAGTCTTTGCCAGTCGTCTTACGAGCTCGATCTTGGTCTCTGGGGAGATGCTTGTCTTCTCATTTTGCAGTCCATCTCGGGGCCCAACTTCTACAATTCGCACGTGGTCTGCGAATGCTCGCGGGGTAATGGAGAAGGCGCGTGAGGACGCGTGGGTGAAAGCGTGGCGGAGGAGGGGCCGACGTATACTGATGATGGACATGGCAGGAGGGCGTGAGAGCTCGGAAGCGCTCACGGGGAGAAGTACTACATGCACATTGATGCTGGGTTGTATATGTTGCTCCGTGAGAGGAGGCTCAAGTAAATGCGGAGGAGCTCATGCAAGGTGACGTGGGGCACTGGACATTCCACGGTATACACTAGTAGATTTTGGCTATATCAACGTTGAAGTCACTTCTTCACCATAATCGACTACACGACCGTGGACACTCGGCATCCAATATAAGAACAAATGGCTACAGCCTTGGATTACACGACTCTTCCTTTCCTGTCCCGACCTCACGCACCCGTTCTCCGTGTGCAGTAAATTAGTATGCAAGATTCCGAGTCGGAAGCTGGAAAGCCGTGTGCTGCCTAGAGACTAATCGCGCCTCTTTGATCGCGACTAGTAAGTAGATACTTAGACCCTTACTACAATACTACGAAGTCTTAAGTCTTTACTCGAAGAAGCGAGCCGGAAGCCTAGACGAGTATGCTCATTAGATTTCTCAGCTGTTAGCGCGCTAAGTATGTAACAGGTTGCTCGATTATCTTCGATCAGACAAGGAGGAAATCTCGCATTGGAGTTTCGGCCAAATCTTCGTCAGAAACCCCTTGAACTTCGGCAACGCCAATGCGAACAAATTTTGACTGTGATGGGTCGTCTTCAGGCATTACGACAAGTGTCTCAGCGTATGGCGTTGGACAGTACACGCCTGGCTCAAGGGTTGGGTCCGGCTCCATATGGAATACGACTAGGAAAAAGAGAGGCCCCGAGAAAGACTCGACGCATTGATCGATGCTCCAATTCTGCAACGTGCGCTTTAGGGTTTGTCCGTCCGGTAGCAGTATATCGACTTCTCGCTGATCGCACATACAGGCATCGTCCAAGGAGGATGAGTCATCGTTCGCAGAAAGCGCTCCGTCGTCTGAGATCTGTTCTGCTTCGTCCGAGGAGTGCTCCACATCGTTTAGGTAATACTGTGCGGTCACTTGCGTTTGCACCCGCGCAGATGATTCGTCGTATAGCTGAGCGACTTGCAGTAGTTTTCCAGACACTTCGATGAAGGCGTGAGAGAGTGGAGAAGTCATGGGGGCTCCTTTCCAAGAGATATCCACGCCCAGTATCGTAATCAAGGTCACGCTTCGTTGCAGAGAACCATGCCACGGCTTTTTCGGCAGCCAATTAACGACTCCAGCTGCCCTGAGCCACGTCCAAGAAGGGAGGTTCAAAGACGCCACAGCAGCTTGGTCTATTGTCGGACGAGAGCGCATTGTGTGCTCTGATCCCCATAGTAAATTGAGCGGCAGCGTCTTCCTCCAAAGTCCTATGATGGCCTCATCTTCCAGAAGATCTGCAAAAGTAGTGGCAATGCCCGCAAGAGCAGCTACTTTGTCGTTCGCCAAAGTTATGCTGCGCATGGAATAGCTACGCACAATGTGTTGCCATAAGCCATCCGTATTGGCCCAACCGACATGATCTCCGTTTCCCCGTAGGCGACCTCCCAATTTATCTTTGAGATCCCATACTTTACTCCCATCCTCGTTCCATGACAACGTGCTGCACGATCCAAGCATCTGATCACGCAAGAACTTCAACGTCCGTGTAGAAAGCACAGACTCCTGCAATGCCCACTTCCGCCTATCTAGGGGTGACATTCGCGAATCATACTCTTTCGGGCGCACCACTATCCGCTGGTTTAATCCTCTCTCAATGGATTGCTTGCCCACCGGTGCGCAGACTTCGAAGGTGACCGGGCGTATATAATTTCTGAAGCACCCGTCCCTGCTATCAACGGCCCAATCAGCGGCGATGGTGAGCTCAGCAGATTGGTAGACGGCTGCCATGTTTGCAGCCTCCTGTTGCCAGTCGCGAGGGTCGTCCTGAACAATACACAACGAGTCGATCCAGATATAGCTCATGCCGAGCTCCATTGTGGTGTTGACTGCATCGCGAAACGTGGCAGGCAGCGATGCGATTGGAATTCCTTCTTCGCGGTGACGATCCAGGTTGGCCTTGACGGTAATCACTGGCTGTACCTCGCCCCAGCAGTGACTAAGCGCGACATAACGAACCTCAGACAGCACGTTGCAGGACAATAGCTTCAAGCGAGGTCCACCAATGCTTAGTATCCGTGCTGGGAGCTGTCGTACACGTTCTTGTAGTGCACGCTGACATTCTTTGTGACCTCGTCGACACTCATCGAACCATGTCTTCGCGACTCGAACTCTTTCCAGCGAGGTTTGAACCATGTCACGTCTCCAGAAACAAGATTCGGGGGTGGTCGCTGGGAGAACTCCGTCAGCTGATCACCTAAACGATTATAGCCCTCCGACAGACCTTCTGCGCCTACGTAGAGCTGTACTAAGCGTTGTTCACCCTTATTGTAGTCATGCCCCTGCCCTTCGTAGGCTTCAGAACGAACCAAGAATTCAAGCTGCCCGAGTAATCCACTATGCGGCTCCAGCTGGCTGTCTGATGTCAGCTCAGGCCTGCTGCGAGGAAGGCAGGCTCTACTTGTGGCAAGACGAGCGCTGGCTTTCGCGATGCATCAAATGTCGCTCAGCGTCTCTGTCCCTATGATCAAGAGAAGCGCTGGCCTCCTGCACCACGTAACAGCACAAAGTACATGATCCAGCGCTAGAGATGGGCGTTGTAGGGCTTTGGAATTGCAGCCTAGAGGAGCCTGTCAAACTTCCAGATTGATTCAGGAAGTCGGCCTGATGGCGAAGCATGAACCCGCAATTTGTGCACACCGCAGGCGTTATCGTGGCGTTTTCGAAGTACAACGAGCCATAGGGATTGTCAGGGTCAATTGAAAAGTACTCTCGCAACTTCCACATGCTTGAACTCATTTCAAGACCAGGCGTCAGCTGTTTGTGGGTAGCCTAAGGATATCTGTAAGCAATTGCGAAATTAGAGAGGGACGATTGCAAGGCTTGGCGCCAGGTCGATTCCAGCTGACGACATCGCGCGCAGCTGAGAGGCAATCACTTGCCAATCACGGGTTTGGCGTAAGAGCAGAGATAGTAGCCCGACAGAAAGCATGAAGACCCAGATGCTGACCCCCTGTCTTCTGCGTAGTCGAAATGATGAATGAACTGCGAACGCTCTCATCGCTCATCACCATCGTGAGGCGGGAGCTCGTGCCATGAGGAGCTCAGAAATTCGATTGTCCTTCCTAAGCGTCGACGAAGACTACATCGTATGTTGCCATGTATTGATGGTGGCGTACGGTGGTTTGAATGGGAAAGTGAGGAAAAGGGAGGCTGCACGAGGTGAAGTCCGATTGCCGTCGGTCCGTGCACGAGTATTCACTTTTACAGGTAGGCGTAATGCGACGACAAAAACACCAACCTTCACTCTCCTTCATCAACTTTTCGATCAGCACGGTACCGCTGGATCAGTAGTATAGTGGGTGAGCATATACTGATCCCCCCTGTTAACCATTTTGCATTCTCACCCCCATACTTACACCAGCAAGACCTCAATGCCTGTTATAAGAGGAAATGCTGCGTACATGTACTTTGGCACCGGCTTTACGAACAAATTTTGGTTTTTTCCTTTTGGATCTGATGATCCTCCGTATCTTGTTTAGCCGAGTAAGAGGCTCTGATTCCTTACTTTCTCTATCATAATCTTGGGCGTTTTCGGCGATAAGGCACTAGAGCCCAGCTATAATGCTGCGGCGGAACGCTTACGGGACTCCGATTGCGCAATAGAGACAGTGGAGAACATGTAGACCAAGTGGCAGTACGTGACGGACATGTTCTTACAAGAGAACGGGCACTGTGTATGAATGAAGTCGGTGTTGAACTTGCGAAAGATGTCACGTTTCCTGAGAAGTCGTAACATTCATTCCAATCCGTCCAATCGTCTATCGTACACCATAAGCCCCGCCCTACGTATCCAGGACAACCATATCACTGGCTCTGTGACAGCTCCTGAAGCATTTCCCGCGTAGCGCTCAGTGACTGTGAATCGCCGTAAATTGCCGCAATCAGACTTCCATCCAAGCCTGGGAACTCTTCCTGTAGAGTGGCGACATCGCGGTCCGTCTGGCTCTCTGGCTTGGAGCGATGCATTTCGAAGTTCTCCATGGCCTCCCTCTGTTCACCTCGCTCTCCTTCGGGAACCAAAGTGTTCGCTTCAAATGTGTCTGTTCGACGCGGAGGCGGCCCTGGCGGGGCGGCATAACCTTCACTCTGTGTATATTGTTGCGACTGCTGCTGTTGGGGCTGGAGAGGTTGCTGCAGTCCAGGCGGTGCTTGTTGTGATGGCTGGTCGGCCCACGGATTGCTGCTCGGAAGGCCTTGCTGATGCTCTTGCGAGCCTTGCTGATAGTAGCCGCCTTGATTTGACATGATTTGAATGTGTGCAGGTAGTCTTACGGCGCTTCTGTATCCTTTTGGCGTCTGGAGCAGTTTTCAAATCTGGCGAAGTGGATAAATGGATTGATCCATGTATTCTTTGGATTGCTTGCCGCCTGATACAGATTGTGGCGTTAGCCACAGCAACGTAATCGCGGTCGCGGGGCTCCGGAGGAAAGTACTGCCGACCGGTACTCTGGCTTTACTTTCGATCCTACCAGACTCGCCGAATCTCACAATATCATCCCCTTGTGTGATTGGGTCAATCAGACTGAAACACAGTCTCGCAGAATGATCCCCACCCCTTAGTGCTGACCTCGTCGCTTATTGGTCAGCAGCTGAGCACGACATAAGACCATTTTAGACGTCCACTTGAGTACACTTCTTCGCTGTTCAGCAACATGAAGAAATCAGTCTGTATCGTTGGCGCTGGTCCGGCTGGACTAATAGGTGCCAAGGTCCTCCTCGGGACTGCCAGTTTCCATGTGACCGTCTACGAGAGATCTGATCGCATTGGAGGAATCTGGCGCCAGGACGAAGACGATCTAAAGGAAACCTTCTTGAGCCCGAATACTCCAGTCAATGTCTCACGCTTCAATGTCGGTTTCTCGGACCATGATTGGAATTCGATTGACTTGTCAACGCGAAAGGTCGTCGATGGCGCAGCTAGACACGGAAAAGGACGAGCACCGATCTTTCCGCAGGCCTGGCAGGTCAATCGGTATCTGCAGACTTTCAACGCGAAGCACATTCCTGACGATATTATCAAGTTTGGCCATGAAGTTGTTAAGACGAAGAGATACGAGGAGGGAGATAGCCACCGATGGCGAGTTACCACGCAGTCTACCCAAGGCCACGAGCAGACTGTGAACTTTGATTACTTGATCCTCGGATCAGGATTTTTCTCGAGACCACGGCCACTATCTTACAGTGTTCCACAAGCATCATTGGACCAATCTATTCGGTCCATTCACAGCTCGCAGTTTCGCACGTTGACGAACCTCTTCGGCAGACCGGAGGATGCCACGGGCAAGACTATATTGATTATTGGGGGCAGCAACTCCGCTGGTGAAGCTGCTGCAGCAGTCGCTCAGCAGCTTTCCAACGCTCGCTTTTCTCCCGATACCGGACTGCAACAATTGTATCAAGATACCAAGATTGTCCATGTAGCGCCGCGACCGCTGTATCTCTTGATACCATTCGCCGCAGCAAATGAGAGCAGCACGGCGTTCATGCCATGGGACCTCAGAATGTATGACCTATCCAAACGACCTGCGGGTCCGATTCTAGGAAATGCCGGGAGGGTTCCAAAGTTCGTCAAAGACATGATTCATGGCGCAATTCAAGCTATTGTAGGGGGCAACCAAGCCGATCTCGGTGCATCGGGACTGGAGATTCCATCTGGAGAGCCGCGCTGGCCGGCCCAAGTCGCCCTCAGTGAGAGCTATGCCGAATTTGCGCGCAGTGGGCTTATCGAAGTCGTCGCCGGGCGAGTGACAGATCTCAGAGGCGACACTGCTAAAGTTGAGAAGGATGGCGTCTCCACAGGAATATCGGATATTGGCGCTGTCATCTATGCCACCGGCTACACCCCAGCTGCCGCAGTCCATTTCCTGCCAGATGATGTGAAAAGCGCCGTCCGGTACGACGATAACAGCCTACGGCTACCATTGATTCTCCGCGGATGGCAAACTACCATTCCTGACGTGCCTGATATGGCAATGCTTGGTTTCTATGAAGGACCATACTGGCCAATGTTGGAGATGCAAGCCAGACTCACAGCTGCGCGATGGATCAATAACGATTTCTCGGACCTGAGGCCATACGAGGAACCTGAGAAGTTACTGGACCTCCGCAAAGGCATGTCTCAACGCGATCCGGACATCCCCCAGTATTGGTTTGGAGACTACGCAGGATATATGGAAGAGGTGGCGTCATACCTGAAATTGAGAAGAAACAATGGTCCATTCGCTGAGCGTGAGGGTAGTATTTCGCCTGCCAGGTATGTGTCCGGTGATAGTGATGCATTGGCAGCCACTGCAATCATGAACGAGCTTCACGAGACTTGGCAGGAATGCACGCAGAAAGGCAAATTCGTCGCTCGAGCTGTCTTCCGCGCCTTGCAGGGCGACTGGATCATGAACCGCACAATCGACAGCTCGCTATCGAGTTTTCCATCCGGAGTTTTGGAGGGTACAGCTAGCTTCCATCCCCGTCTCCCATCAACAGACAAGAGCGGCAAATCTTTCGACTTTGAGTATTTATACATCGAATCTGGAACTCTCCGCTTGTCTAATGGCGCATCTATGCCTACTCGACGGCGATATGTCTATCGCTACTCAGAGGAGCGGGATGAGCTGAGTGTCTGGTTCGTGAAGCCCGACAATGAGCTCGAGGTGGACTATCTCTTCCACAACTTGACATTCACGAGCCCAGCAGAATCAGAAAAACAGGGAGCATGCATCGCCAAAGCGGACCACCTTTGTGTTGATGACATGTACTGGACAGAGTACCGCTTGCCAATGAAAGCAATATCGCTGCCGAGGTTCACGAATATACATACCGTCAAGGGTCCCAGTAAAGACTACATAGCTACCACGACTTATCAGCGACCAGTCAAGGGGCTATAATCGTGATCTCAGGCCATCTGTCCAAAGTCCGAGAACGGAAAAGAATCCAAAGCGAGCCACAAATCCGAGTCCAACGGGAAATCGACTGAAAATGTATTCGTCAACGATTCGCTGGATGGCGACTTCACTGGGTCATGTGGATCGTTCTCTCCAGGGTTTAACAGACTTCCCGATCCATCAGACACATCGTCTTGGATCGCACCCTGTTGCGGCGGCCGCTGTCTTTGAGCTGACGCAGAGCTCATCCGGTGAACTTCCTGCTGCAACTCCTCTAAGACAATGCCATATCTTAGACTCGGAGCGCTGCTGTGATTGGCCAGAGCAAGGTTCTTCTGCATTGTCTCTGCTAATCTCAACATTTCGTCCTCCGAGATTGTTGCTGAGCTCGGCAAACGACCGCGGTAGCGCTGTATAATCCAGACATAGACCACAGAAAGGGCAGTGAAGCATACGAATTGCGAGTACCAAAAGATCTGGAATATGTTCTCACCTAGACCAGCGGCCATAAGAGACTCAATGGCAGATTTTGCGGCGCGTAGGCAGGCGTCAACCTGACTTTCTTTCAGTGCAGACTCACGTGTGTTCAGCAACAGGCTTGGACGATTGATAAGCATGCACGCGTGGGCATAAGCAAGTTGGAGGATTGTGATTTGGCGTCTGAAGATGGGGACCAGACTTGAAGGGTGTATCGCCCCAGAAAGGATCATTGGAAGTGAGGAGTGCCTGAAAGCGAAGTGGTGGATGTAAGCAAGTTTCATAGACTTAGGTTGGCTCGTCGCCTTCACTTTGCTTACCACACTAACGTTTCGTCGTCAAGTTTTGCGGCTCTTTCCAGCTTCTCAATGCTCGACGTCCTTTGAAGCGAGTACTGCTCTCGAGCCGCCTTCTTGACTATACAGACGATCTGGCCATGCAGGATCGACGCTTTGACGATGCTGTCTCGTGGTGGTCCATCCGTCCTTGCGGTCACAGCAGTCAACACCTCATCATCTATAGGCTCTGGATGCTTCTGGTCCACGTCATCCAGATTAATTAGAAGTGGTCGACCAAGAACGATGCTCAAGTAAGTGTCGAGTGTTGAAGCAGCCCAGAAAGCGCGTTTCCGACACTCCCTTGTCACGGGATCTTGGCATGGAGCAGCTCGATGCAAGCCCAGCGCCATTAACAACTGGCAGGTCGTCCCGAAGTAATACCAGGCCTGGTTTGGACGATGGGTGTGGAGGAGGAATAGACAAATGGCTAGACGTGCTTGGACCACTTCCAGTCTGGCTCTTCCGCATTCCGCAGTCAACTTGGCCTCCGCTGCTCGGAAGCTTATTTCGCTCTGGCGCCAGGAACTCTCGTCAGGTGTCATGGTCGCAGAGCTGGACTCGACATTGAAGAGACGAGCCGTCGCGAGAACGATCAGCACCACGGCTTGACGTGAGGGCGAAAGGACTACTTCTTCCCCAGGTTCCTGGTCTTGGAGTCGTCGGTAGGTCACGACCCACTCTTCGACTGTCTGTCTATGTAAGAAGCGGTACGTCGGCATCGCAAGGTCAAAGTAATCAGCCAGTAGCTTTCTTGTTTCTGGAGACGCTGGGAGTCGATAGCTTTCCACTTCGGCACGGTCCACCTCTAGAATCTTGCGGTCTCCGTACGCAAAAATCGAGCTCGTCGCATCCTCGGGTGCATTATTTTCCCTGAACTTGCCCTCCCTCGCCACATCGAACCTTCTCCACGCTCGCCTCAAGAAGGCATAAGGCGAAGTAGGGCCTAGATACTGTCCCGCGAATGTCAGCTCTCCTGATGGCGAACCAGCTCGTGAGTTCCTCGTATGGCCATCAGTGACATTTGCTACGGGGCATGGTTGAACAAGTTTCCCTCGAGTATAGGAAGCGAGGTAGGTGCATTCGGTTTTGTTGCTCAGGCAAGCTGGGCAGGGCTGCGAGCCATTACACTTTCTTTTGCGAGCCTTACATTTGTCGCAGGCTCGAGTTACTCTTCGACGTTTGATGCTGCGCGATGGGGACGGCTGTTCTGAAAGAGACCAAAGGGGACTGGTAGGGTTTGTGGTCATGTTTTCCTTAGATCGGCGGCAAATAAGTGTGTGGGTATGTGGCGGAGAGGCTGTCTTAGGAATTTCCGAGTGCGTCGACAGTGCAACTCTGACAATTGGCTGAGCTCATTGGTCACATGCTTTCAAAATGATTCGACTGGGGCTCTGCGGTCGTTAAGTACATGTTATCTTGTTGCTGCCGCCGTTGCCATCGAAGGTATTCAATACGTGTGAACATGAAGTCGTGACCCTCGGTGGAACAGGGCGGCATCTCTCCGCTTCTGACCTCACGTCTTCACCCATTCACTAGATCCAACCACAGCACTCCGTCCATATGTCTCGTTTTGTGTCCGGCGGAACAAACGATGCGCCCACTGAGCGCGATGAAGAATGGCTCAGAGCACAAAAAGAAATCGAAGCCAAGCAGCTGCAGAAAGCCGAGCTAAGCAAGCAGCAAGACGGGAAATCGCTCTACGAGACTCTCCAAGCCAACAAAGGTGATTATTTCTCCGGCACGCTCTTGCCTACCCACAGACTGACGGGGCAGATATCGCCTAAGCCGCAAAACAAGAAGCTTTTGAAGAGAGCATACGCTTGCGAAACCAGTTTCAGAGTCTGAACGAGGACGAGGTGGAGTTCTTGGATTCAGTGCTGGAGGAGACGAGAAAGAAGGATGCTGCTGTGAGGAAACAGACGAGAGAAGAGTTGCAAGCATTCAGACAGCAGCAGGAAGAAGTCGGGAAGGCGGAGGTGGGAAACAAGGAAGCGGACCCAGAGGCGACGAGTTGGAAGCCTGGGAGAAAGCGGAAGAAAGGAAAGGAGGGTATACTCGGGGGAGTCAAGTTGAGGAAGGCGTCGTCCGCCGAAGACAAGGCTAGCGGGGTGGAGTCCACTGCGTCCACAGGCTCACAGGTCAAGCAGTCGGAGACAGGCACAATTAGCACGGCACACGATTTCGCGGAACCTTCGCAGACAGGCGCGTCACAGGATAAGAGCCCTGTTGAGGTTGCCGTGGAGGTCGCTAACACGCAGCCTCAAGCTGTCGCTCCAGGCCTTGGTCTGGCTGCCTACTCCTCGGACGACGACGACTGAGAAGTCGTATTGTGAAAGCCTCATAAGCAAGAGAGCTATGGATCACGCAGGTTGGGAAGATTTGCCAAGCCGAGACCGAGGAAATCACATAGTTCAATGAAAGGGCGATGTGGAGATGAAGAGGACGACCGTTTAAAGACAAGTGTTTCGTTTCACTCCTGTCAACATGTCCTCTTTGCACGAGCACCCTACAGGAATCAAGGCTGTTTGTCAGTGATTCGCTGAAAGTCAACCCAGGTCTTGCGCATGACGACTTCAGGACCATGATCCGCAAGCCGCCGAGCGAATGATTCAGGACAGCGCTGGTAAAGCTTCTGCCACCATCGATAACAAGCGACTAAATTGCGTGGCGTGGTAGCTGTGCTGTCTGCAAGGAAGCCGTTGCCGTTGCCGCGATGTAGCTACTTATATCACAATGAGAATGCATCGTCAACACGTCGAGATCACGCACAAGGATAGGAAAGAATCAACAAGCTATGAGACCAGAACATCTGAGACTCGTGGATCTAAGCTTCACCATGCATGAAATGCTGAATAATGCTCGGCTGGTCGTCTTGTATGCGTGAATTATCTATCGCGTCTGTACACCGGAGCCATCCACCCTGATTTGCCGCAGCGGGCAAAGTCAGGCAGAAGACAGTATTTTGCCCCAGACAAGACTCTGAAGTCGCGCTCAAAGCATGCCAAGTTTAATTACGTGAGGACGCCGCTATTGCTGGCTATCTCGAGGGGCTTCGAAAAAGAGGTTCTCCAGTATTTCCTCGGGATATTCAAGTTCCTCAGGTATATCGTTGCTGCTGGCCATGCACATGTCAACGGGATCAATACTATGATTGCGGAGCGAGGGGAGACTTCGAGAGGCCTTGTCTGGTGCCTCCAAGGATGTGTGCAAGTTACGAGCCTGTAACGTCCTCATCGGGAGCAAGGCGATCATGATCCTGAGGGGAGGGCTAACGTTTTGCAGATCCATCCAACTCAGTGCTGTCAGGTCGAGCTGACGGCCGGACGAATCCAGACTAGCAGCTGGCGCAAACCTGCCTTCGCAATCATGAGATGGCAACATTATCGTCATCTCTCTCTGCTGCAAATGGTGTGCATCATCCACACCTGAGCAGACTTCTCGCGATCGTCATCCAGATGGGTACGAGCCGCATTGTCAGAAATGGTACAAGCTCGCCAGGTATGACATGGCGCCACGAGTCAGCAGTTGCAAGGGCCATAGAACAGCTGGAGATGAGGTTTGTCCAAAGTCTCAAGAGCACAGTGGAGCCAGGACTGAATGGCACTTGGGGTCGCAGGGTTGTGTAGACAGGTCTCAAGTGAGTATGTCGAGATCTGACTAATGTCAGGCGAGACCTCTACTAGGCGGAGACAGTGAAAACGATCATACCTGTTGGTCCAACTCACGGAGCCGATAGAGTAGTGGTGGTACCAGGCCAAGGATAGAGTCCTCAAAGGTACAATTGCATGTGCAGTCACACAAGTCGCGCTCGGGTTCACTTCTTGCCCTTGCGCTTCTTGAACATCACAGCCGGTGCGGCGCTGCCACCTGATTGCTCTGCGCCAAGAATGACAGTTTTACTTATGTCAGGGACAGCGTCCATTTGCTTCGACAGATCTTCACTTTCTTCCTTCTTCACAGCGTCGCGGTCCTCGGTCTTCTCCGACTTCGCAGTCGACTTTTTCGCAACGCCGATCAACATGGCATCCAGGTCTTCAACATCGTCGCTCGAGCCTTTCACACCCGGATATTGTTTGAAACTACTGCCCCACGCTTTCCTCTTTGGTGCGGCTTCTTCGTCTCTGTAATCGTCGTCGTCTTCTGCTCTTCGCTTGATCCCCGACATAGGCTTTTCCTCTTCCTCATCTTCAGCCTTCGCTTCTGTTTTTATTTCTTCTTCTTCCTCCTTCCGCGCCTCAGCGAGGATATCTGCCAGAGAGCGGTTCACGGCTACCCCTCCGGTGGTACCAGGATCCACTTCGCGGGCAGAGACGACGTGATAATTGCCCACGCCAGTCACCTCTTTCTTCAACTCTTCAGGTAGCTCTACACCCATCGCGGCCAGCTGTTCCGCATGGGCCTTCCTTTGCGCGGCCGTGCTCACAGCCTGTGCAGCAGGTTGTGACACTCGCGGCCCTGGCGCCGAGGGTTGCTTCGCAGCAGCAGGTTTCGATTCCGCCCCTTTGCCATCGCCACCAAACAGTCCATTCAGTCTCGCGACCTCATCTTTCGCTGCCTGCTTGTCTCGCCTCTCGCGTTCCTGGCCCTTGTGTAACTCCCGTAGACTGCGCTGGATGTTGTTCTGGTGTCTCGCACTTGATTCGTGGTTCTTGCGCTCTAACCCCGTATCGCGGACATACTGGCTGCAGAACTTGCACCAGTATGAGGGCGTCGATTTCCAGTATTCGGCCATTGTGGCTGTGGAGTCGGCGTCGGCACTGGAGGAGGAGTGAAGTCTCAATAGTGTGGGAAGATCTTATGGTTGTGGACTAGGGCAAGTACAGCCGAGGTGGAACATCGTTTTGCCGGCAATCGTTGCCCTAGGACTGAAGCAGAGCGCCGAACAAGGAAGAAGATTGGCGACATCAAATATATGGGAGGTGAGTCGCTATGAAGACCCAGAGATAAGCATTTCATACTACGAACGCTGCAATACTTGAAGGTATTTCACGATGGTTGACATCGCCTGCGAGACCTCGATCAATCAGCAACCTGAGGCTCGGGAAGATCTTGGCAAGTCACGAAAAGACTCATCGCTACAGGGAAAAAAGGGCATTCATAACGCCAAAGGCTCGACATTGGACGCTTGGAGCCCTACTCGCTCTCGTCTTCATAGCCCTTGATATCTTTGAGGTCACGAGACGGGAGGTACATTCCGCAATTCGATCCTTCGTTAGGGCGGTCCCAAGCCCATCGCGCGGCTTTGTGCCTGTCCAATTTACCGTCCAACATCTGGGTGACATAGACCCCGATGTTGGCAAGGAATTTCCACGCGTGAAACGAGCCTCCAGCTACAATGTACAGTCCTTCGGCGGCAGGATGGGGGCAGATGACCCAGTCTTGGTTGGGAGTCACCGCGTCCCTGAGACAAGTCAGTATAAAATCTGGCAGAGTGGACATGCGTTATGACCGACCAACACATCCGATATGTCTCGGGTTCCAGGCCTTGTACCCAGGACCCGTAGATTTTCTTGGCGATTGCTTGAGTTTCTTCTTTTAATCCCTGAGGCAAGTCCTGGCTCCATACCTTCCGAGACATTGACTTGGGTGGAACGGAAATTTTTTGGTTGGATGCATGGTGGAATGTGTAGTTTGTGAAGCTGAGCTCGTGTGTACACTTGCACAGGCCCTTGGATCCTGGCGGGATACTCTCTGCTGTGTTGAAGTCAGACAATGTCTTTCAACTCATGATGGCCGTAGGCGGCTTACCTGCCATCTCGCCCATGGGATTGACAATCACTGGTGCTCCTGAGTATTTCTCTAGCTCGGTCTTTGGGACGCGGAATAAGCACATAGCTGCCGCCGCCGCCATCATTCTGTCGCCAACCTGGATCTCTGGCCTGTCAGGGGCGCTATCGGCCAAAAGTTCTGCAGTATAGGCTCCTGTGCAGAGGACGACTTTGTCTGCCAAGATGTCCTCGCCAGTGGCTGTGCTTACGCCAGTGCATCCGCCATGCTCGCCGAAAATCACCTTCGTGACCGATTTAGTGCGGTACTCAACGCCTATGTCAACTGCGGCCTGGATGACGCTGCGTAGGGCTTCCTCAGCATCTCCCCAACCAGCAACAGGGTTCCAAGTGCAACTTGTGACACCTGTCCAGTCGCCATCGCGGAAGAGCCCATTGAATTGTTTTTTGGCATCATTTGGTTCAAGCAAGCTTGCAGGTGAGCTGCCCGTGAGCTTCTTGTAATTCTCCACCACCTTAAGGCCAGGCTCCAGTATACCTGCAAACAAAATCCCTGTCTCGTGGTAGAAAGGCTTCAAGATAGGATCGGTCTTCCATTGGTTGATAGCCTCGATGGCCAGCTCCATGTACATCAAATCATCGTATTCAGCTCTGATGATTTTGTTGAGATCATGGCCAGCAGCTGACGGACATGGGAACGGGGTTCGATCGATCAGGATCACCTCTGCTTCAGGATGCGTTTTCTTCAGATGCAGGGCGGTCGAAGCGCCAAAGGTACCTGCGCCCACCAAAATGTACTTCATTATGCTATGACTGGTGCGCAAGGGCAAGATCAACGCCGTGAAGACGAGGAGTGATGAGACAAGCTGTTTTCTACCGTCCACTCCAGCTTTTGTATCCGACTAGAGCTTGCATCACTGTCCGACATGCAAGGCTGCGTGGCGTTTGCTTTGAAGCTCGTTCCCATGCACACAAACTCGAAACGGCGGAGGCACCCGCGTTTTCTCTTTTCTCTTTTCTCATAACTGCGCCACGACGCTAATGCAAGTACTCCTCAGCCGCTTCGATTCGACCCTTTGAATTCCATGAAACAAATACGTTGGCATTGACTCCATCGCCTTACTCTCCTGATAGACAAGGACTCGTCGGCTTGCGAACTGTGATCAGATTGATCTCGAGCTTTGCTCTCCCTGAGACGTGATCGGCAAGGCAAACATCGCAAAGACATGGCAATCGTGGCGTATGAGTATTTCAGTAATGTTCGAAATGACAATTCTTTATTGAGGTATTTGTGCACCGTCCATCGCCGACAATATCGCAATGGCACTGAAGATCAGGCGTGAGGATGAGCAACTGTCTCCTGATGCCGCCTCAGCTGATCAATCCTCGCGAAGCCTTCGCTATTCGTGCAACCCCTGAGGTTGCATCTGAACATCCTCAAATGCTTCTGCAAATGCGCTCTGCGAGTCGTCAGAATTGATGCTCTTGGCCGTTCAGTGACAACATACCTGTACTCCGAGTTGCGCACAAACGTTCGAAGTCGTCCGGATTCAAGGCCCCCTCGTTGACATGCGTATCCATGGGGACACTGATATGCTCCAACACCTCGTTTGTCCAAAGAAGCGTAAAGAGTCTCAATCGTCGCTTGGGCACGATCGTCGCGCTGCGGCGATTGATGCGCATCCGGAATACCTTGCTCACTAGCATTTGGCCATTCGCCTTGCGTTGGCGAAGTGCTACTTTGCGCGCGTCCATATGCCATAGACGGTGGCTGGGGTCTCGTGTAGGGGTCGAAGTCTGAGACTCGGCCTTGCGTTGGCGGCTCCCTTCGATTCGCCATCCAAAACGATTTGGCGTGGTCACGAAGTTGAGTGATTAGCGCAAATATGTTCCTGGCGTCTCGGTCAGCAATCGATCGTTGCTCGACTACCAAGCACCAACTTTAACGATTCATGTATGTCGCTGAGATGCTCTAGATCGTCGAGCTCAGAAAAGCCGTGTTCACGTTCCATTTCTTCTATTTTGCCGTTTGTGTAGATCCTTATATGATTGCCACTAACAAAGAGCCGCGCAAAATGAGACAACTGCTCCAGCGATCGAATCAGAAAGTCGCCCATATCGGTAAGCATGCATCCCGATGCCTCTGGAACATGGCGTCCAGACCGGCATGCATTCACTTGGGCTCGGATCAGATTGTCCAGCCAAGTATTGGGTTGACCAAGCAAGTCAGCGAATAAACCATTGAGAGGATCACTTGATGACATCGTGTTTGCTCAACAGCTTAGTGAGAGAAAAGAGAAAGGACGAAGATACCCTAGTTTCCACGTGGCCGGCTCCAAGAAAGTGAGCACAAGAAGGAGAAAAGAGGAAACGAGCAAAGTAAAATACAGCCCCGGATTGCTACCCCACGTGCTGCTTCACCGGTCTGCTCAAAGCTAGACGCCAAATTGAGCGAGCCGTGTGCAAGCGAGTTAAGGCAGCAAGTGTTTGCCTTCTTCTCCTTCTTCGTCTTCTTCTTCTTCGGAGACTTATGAGGTCTTCCTCGAGGCAAGCGACGCGCGTGTACAAGCCTACAATCTCAATAATCGGCACGGCCCACGTCGAGTCTCAAATTTATGTAGTAGTCTTCTCTGCTCCCGTCTGCACTACCTTACCTCCTATTTCCGTTGGCTTCCGCGCTAGTGCTGTCCTTTCCCAGCAAACTGATGCAAGGATGGATCTCCCTCCACGCTGTCGAGGCAAGCAGCCGCTCCAGCTTCCTTGTCCTGAATCTATCGTTGAACACAACACAAGTGAAGAGGACAAGATTGATGATGATTTCTGGTCTGATCGCTCGCTGTTCGTCATCGAGGCACCTGCCATCACGTCCTCCAGTGATCATGTGCCGCGCGTTGGCATCACGCCAGGCGACAAACGTGAGACACAACATAGCCGCGACTATGCACCGTGCTGACGTTTTACAGGAGACTTTCAAGCGTATCAGGAGGACGGCAATGATGTTCCGCCCGCAAATGAAGTAGCTGAGGTCGAACAGCTGATGGCGGCAATGCCCGAGCTATTTCCAGCCATTCCTGCTTTCGCGGAAAGAGTCCTTGATCTCAAAGTGACCAACCCATATGCTGACAATGGTCCAATCCGACACCTCAAACTGCGGGATATGGCCCACCTTTCGGAGGATGGCGGCGTGAATGGCTATATCAAGTTTCGCCTTCGGATGGCTGACGTGGAGCCGGACGTCGGTCGCAAAAAAACTGCATTATACCAAGGGCAGCAAATGGGTCAAAGAGTGAGACCAGAGGCACATTTGGGCCTCAATCGAGAACAGATTCCCCAACTTCCGCCAGATTTCGGGCGTGGCCTGAAGCTCGACAAGGCTGACGGGAAACTTATGAAATTTTGTAAGTTTTCTAGCCTGGCGTCTTTAGGGGTTTAAGCTGAAGGAAAAGTAGTCATCGTCGCTTATTGTCAAGGCCGGACACTCCTTGGCAAGACAAACTTCTGGCTGGTCAACATACTCCCCATGGCCTCGTCCGACGCTGGAGTGAAGCACGCTTTGCTTGCGCTGGCTGGTACATACGTTCTTGATTACCTGCCCAGTGCAGATCTGCTCGCGCGTACGAATCGGCACTACCAGTCGGCAGTGGAGTGCATCAACACTGCGCTCGCTGACCCAAGTATGCAAGGAGTCGCACAAGGGGACAGTCTCATCTCTACCATCCTCCTCCTTCTGGTCGACGATGTCAGTGTCCCGAGCTGCTGTGTCGTGTCGAAGAAATAACTAATGGACTTCTATAGTGTGTCAATTGGGAGCTACGCATGCCGAAGGGATCCGCGCCAAACTGGTATCGCGGCGCTCATTTGGCGAAATCTATCTTGGACCAGACGGATCCTGGATATCGGTATTGGAGACAGGAGAACGTGCAGTGCGACAGTGCTCGACTTGCAAACGCCAACTGGGCCGCCTTCGCCTGTATTCTGGCCGAACCTGTCACGCCGCTGCCAAAGCCTGAAGCAAAGCCTCGACTTTATGGATGGCTGCTTGAAGGGACTGAAGCGGAGGTCCGCAAGATACATGGAAGCACTGGACTGTCGCCAAAACTTTTGCATATATTCCCTCAGATCACACGCCTTGCAAGCCGACTCGCAGAGGTGAGAATATTGCATGATGGTTCCTTCTGGCTTTCGCGTTAACACGACATAGAATCCTGACTCCGATATCATCCCGGTAGGTGGGGAGAATCTGCGACGAAAGCTTGTCAATTTCCATCAACATTCAGAGCTCTCTGCGGGGTACAAGTCCATTGAAGCTCTGTTCGCATCATGCAGCCTCGACGAAGCCGGCAAGGTATCGACCGCCGCAAAGGTTACGGAGTTGACTGGTGAAACTTGGGTGGCCGCTGCACAAATTTATCTGGAATCTCGCTTCTTTCGGTAAGTCTGCTTGATTCGTGATTGCTCAATGCGCGCGCTAAACTGAGAGCAGAAAACCTCGACGGCACGAAGACGTTCAGAAACCTCTAAGGCGCCTTTTGGAGTGCGTCGTCCGTATGCCGTATGATGGTGACCTGTTCACTTCTCAGGCGCCCTTCTTCCCAATCTTCCTCGCAGCGCTAGTCTGCGTCTATGAGCGAGAGAGAAGTGTAGTAAGGGGCTGGTTCGAAACGATTGTGTCTGGCGCGAGCTGCCGTTCGGTATGTTTCACTATGAGACTTTGCAGATTTCAGGACTAACGAATGAATCAGAGCGTGCCGCCAGTCTGGCGCGTAGTGCTGGCGATGTGGCAATGGTTCGATGAAACCTATCTAGAGTCACCATTTGACGATGGCACGCCTGTGGGCCAGCGCAGAGCGTGGTATGAGACGATGGTAACGTATCTCTTCGAGACAGAAGGATGGGTGAGTTTGACATGATCTCTGGACGCTTGCAAGAATTATCCTCAGTAATGGAAATCGGAATGGGAAACGCAAAATAATGACAGGCGAGGTGGAGTGAAGTGGTCTTTCAATCATTGCCAAATCAATGTATGTAAATTAGGCGCAGGGTACAACAGCCCATGGGAATGTAAATCAGCAAGTTCTCTCCGAAGTAATGTATCAGTCTCCCTTTTTTGCAGTGAGTAGGTACTGGTCTGTACGAAACGTCAGTCGTTGTCTCTATTTATTGCTTGGCGACTCACAGAATGGTGACTCAACAGAGCGCCAGGACGCGACCTCCTCGAAATGAGCTCTTGTGAATTGATTTTTCATGACTTGCGGTGTGTACCTCCAGGCTTCGAAAAACTCGATGGTCTCGCCTCGTTGTATGTCCAACCCTAGTTCTGGCGAGGAGACTTGGTCAAGTGCCTTAATCACGAAGGTGTGCATTGTCGGAGACGACCTGATTACTCCAGAAATGCTCCAGTCCTGAGGGCGAAACCATGTCGACCCAAGTATTCGATTGGAATGCTCAAGTCCGCTGATGATAAAGGCCTCCCACAAGCCACCCTCGTCGTGGTAAGAGCGCCACAGATCTACTGGGTCATTGCCGCAATCAATCCCGAGCAGCATGTAGTCGCCCGATCTCATGCTCTGTGACCAGGGCATCAATCTCTCGACTGCTAGCTCAAAGTCATCATTTCCAAACATGGACCCAAGAGATAGGATCCAGACAGGCTGATCGAGTCTTGGAAACCATGCGAGCCCGTCGGCAAAGGTTCCCCAAAGTCCGGAGCATCGAATATTCTGATAATGCGGCTGTAAATCTGTAAGGCTTCGTTCAAGATGTTCCCTGGACAGATCGAGGGCATAGTAATCCACTGGGATGCCGAGTGGATCGATCTGATCTAGCAATGGGCGGATCTTTCGAAGGTCCCTGTTGATGCAGTTAGTTCGAGCTGTGCCGATGGTCACGAGGACACATACCCGCTGCCCATATCAATGATGGCGATGCCTGGCTTGAGATACTGGCAGAGGTACCCAGCATTAGTCTTCATCAGCGAGACTTCATCTCGGAGTTGATTGTACTCGGGCGTCTCCACTATTCGACTCCAGAGCTGTAGGCCTGCACTGTCGAAGAAGACTTCCGTGGGCAGGGAACGCGTGTCGCCCAGAGGCCGCAGGAACTCTTCCCTTACCCTGCGTTCGAGATCGCACCCAAGCTTGCTTCCCCCGATATCATAAATCCTGTGGAATACCATGGTGTGTGTCTCCTGGACAGTCTGAATATGGCTTGATGTGTGGTAGCAAGATGTCCGACGGGAAAGGCTCGACTAAATACATGGCAAGTTATACCAATTTACAAGGCTGAGCGCTGCCTTCTTCACAAGTTCGTGTGCCTTCGTCCCAAATCGTTCACCCACCAGACACTATCATGGTCACCCAGCGGCAGTCCCTGAGAGACGCCCGTCATGGCCACGAACATCCATCTGCTCACTCAGCGCTTCTCGCAGGCCTCGCGCTGCTGGCGCGCTGCTGGGTGCTGGGCGCAGCCTCGTGTGATGGCATGCAGCCCTGGGCAAACCGAGGACAAAACTTGGAGGAAGGGGGTCTGAGAGAAAACAAGTGGGTCCAGAGTCTCTCCAGACGACGCTCGGCTCGGCCCAGCGGGAACATGATAAGGAGAAAACAACCTCAGTCGCAGTTGTATAATGCGGTCACGACGCAAGCCTTTGACGCAGCACGAGATATACTAGTCGCTATCATGCTGCGCGAGGTACTCGAGCCTGTCCTGGAACGGCATCGTGCGCATCTGCGACTCGTTCGACAGATGTACACGCCACAAGGCTGACTATGGACGATCGCCCTGTCCACGTTTTTCCCAGTACAGATCCCTCTGGCGCAATATAGTCGCCCTTATTGGACGACGATGTGCCACCGTCGAGGACAGGCAAGTCTCTTTCAGCTGTGGTCTGGCTCGTATGCGGAACTCTCTTTTCTCGTTGTCTTGGCAATGGTTGATTGGCTTTGACAGACAAAATGCTGGACTCGTTGTGCGGCGATGAACGACTGCCACAAGCTGAGGCGCGATCCTCGGCGGATCGCAGTACTGGATGAAGTCTCCTCATAACATCATAATTGACTTTTCCGACACCCTCGCATGGCCCGTCTTAGCTGTTGTTCTGCGACGCCGTATCGATGCAATCTTTCTTGATACCGTGCGGGATGTTCTAATGTAAAGGTTCTCGATAACAAGACCCTACTCTGGTAGACTCGGAATTGACATCCGGTGGTTTAGAAGCAGAAGTTGCTGGATCGCATGCCTTGTGCCAAGGCACTTCATTGCACGTGCTCCTTCATGAAGCCGTCGCACAAGCAAAGCTTCGCCACATTTCCAAGTATTGTATCGCACTGACTCCGAAGGATGATACTGGCTCGAGCCCTGACATGTTGACTTGCTTGGTCATTGACCTTAGAATTTGGTGAGGCCTAGGCTTCGCCTCGAAAGAAGGGAAGGAGAGAACAACGCTAGGGAAATCCTTTACCACGTGTAAGATGATATAAGCCATAAGAACGTCCACCGGGTCTGAGAGAGAAAACAACTGAAACGTCAACGCAAAATTGTATTCTCGCTGGAAGTGCGCCTACTCGAATTTCTCTGCCTGGTTTGGGTGATGGCAACACACGAGAGCCGTCCGTGGATATATAAGATGCAGACCTTCTCCTTGCCACAGCGGAAATGTCTTCTCGACGCTCTGTACATTCTCGACATACTCGGACTGGCCATTTGCGACCTTCAACACATGCAAACCACGTATCTGCTCTCAGAGACATGGCAAACTGTCCCTCGTCGATCGCTCCGGTCGCGTCCGGTCCTCACAGTTTGACCGGCAAAGCTCTGGACAAGCTCTCGCAAGCAGAAGGCGGATCTGATCCTAAATATTCAATTGGTCGCTGGCTCCTCGAGGATGACCACGCAGAAAGGACTGAATCTCGCCGGCAAGCTTGGGAGCTCCAGCAAGCATTGATCAGATCCACGTCTTCATCACATACCGGGTCTCGCCAGCATCACAGTCAGCTTGCCCTCCCATCCGAGCTCTCCACGTGGGACACGAGACCGTAGGTGCAAGCTGCATTGCATTGATTGATCGAGTACCGCTCCGTCCTGACATAAAACCATAGGATTGGGCATCCCACATACCCACGCACGCTCCATCTCACTGAAGCTTCCAATGGCGGAAAGAAGAACGTCAAATAGTGTCAGCTATGAGGAAGCTCGGCAGCAGCTCAGTCGGCTCAAAGTCCTACCCACGAGCTAGTAATCACGCCAGGACGGGTCTAATCGCGATTTCGATATTGTGATAGGGGGTTCTCTCCAATGCAGCATGAAGCAGAGATTAGCACTAACGGTCTGACATGAAAGGAAGGCCTATGTAATGAGCGTATCTAATGGTATCTGAAACGTAGTCAATGAAAATAATAGCCATAGATGCACACGAGTCCTATCATACTCTGTTTCGACATCCCTTCATTTATTGTCGTCCGGCATTATATTTGCAGTGCGGGGCTCCTAGTGTCGAATAATTCTAGTCTCGATATTAGGCTACCTACAGTTGTAGAATACCTAGAATGATAAGATTAGTTACATCATCCAGCATCCGAGCTCAGCAGACTGGTAGGGACGGAGGCAGCCAATGTCACCGGGCTCAGAGCCTTCTTCTCTGACATATCTGCAACGACTTTTCTCAAAAAGCGAAGTCTGCCAACTCCGTCACTCACCTGCCTCGGTGGATTTGAAGCTGACCTTATTGCTTCTTGTGCTGGGCATATATGAAATTGGCACCTGTGGTCGTTTAGCCCAAGATATTGACTAAGAAACTTTGAGTGCTCACCAACGACGGTCAATCCATTTTCCGCAGCCCATCGTCTCAATCCAGTTCGCTCCTCACCATATCCCCAATGCTGCCTCTCACCTGGCGTGGTCAGGTTCAATTTCTCAAAGGTGCCATTGATGGGCGCCAGTGCCACAAAGACATAACGATGCTTGCCTGTCTTAGGCGGTGGGCCAGGTGGTTTGTACGATATGATGTTTGTGGCATGCTCCATAGTATCGGCAGTGCCAGGGGCAGACAATTGGACGTCAGTGGCGATCCAATGGCACATTTCACTCCAGTCCGGATCATCTCGACTGCGAGCATCGGGATCCGTCAAGGCAAGCGTCAACTGAGGATGCTCTCTCTCCGTCTTCCATGATGCGGGTAGGGCGTCGATGAAGTGGACGGCGGGTGTGGTTTGTACACGTTTGGGATTGACTGTGTTGCCTATGTCTGCTGAGGCTTTCTTCCAGGAGACGTTAACCGAAAGATAGGGTGTGAAGGAGTCGAAAACCGTGGGTATGATCTCGGCTTTTCGCAATCTGTAAAACATTAAACACAAGCAATACATTGCAGTTATATTCTTGCGTACTCGTCAATAAGTTCAGATTTGGCATGAGGGACGATTGGCTGTTGCTGATCTGCTTGTGGCCAAGCGGTGATTGCGGAGACGAAGGAGAGTAGCAGTGACGCAGTGGAGAGCTTCATTTCTTTTGTTGTATGGCTTCACTCTCTGCAGAGTTGAGCATGGACTTGTCGATTGAGAAGATGTGGAATCTCGGAAATGGAAAGAGGTCGCGTGAGCCCCGCAGCAGAGGAGGTTTGGCTTGATCGGCGACCTGACGTACGTTGCTTTGGCGACAGTACTGGCACCCAAAGCTGCGTGATCTTGTCAACGCTATTGCCTGCGCACTTAATGGAACGATATGTGATGAACGTGAGTTTTGATTGTTAAGGACTACAGCACATTCCCGTACTGCCCGTGCGCGAGATGTGCTGCCGGAAGCGTGCCGGCTACGAGTGCTGTAAGAGTGTGGAAATGTTGTGTCTTATGGAATCGACGATGCTGTGGTCAAACGCTCAATAGTGCTTTCGACTATTCCCTGTTGTGGGAATTGGCGACGATATATGGGCGAGCACGTCGTTGATGAGTGAATAGCAAGACCGAGGGCGGGAGCTGCAAGCTTGAAGGCAGGCGATGCACGCGATGACGCGCGCACGTGAAATCCGGGTTCGGGAATAGCCGCAACATTAGCAGCAGTGCACTAGCTAGCCAGGTCCCCCAAACAAAGCCCACTTCCTGGTCAGTCTGCTTTCTCACCTGCGCCCACCCTCTCTCCTCACTCACTGCCTCATCAGCCATCTCCCGGTATCACAGTGAGCGCAGTATACGGCCCTTGAGTCTTCGAGCGGGCCACCTGAGCATTCAACGTTACGACGACGTGTCGCGGCAGCAGGGTCAAGCAGGCTTCAACCGAGGAGAAGCACAGAAACGGACTCCCGCGCTTCTGGGAGGGGAGAGCAGTATAAACAGCTAGATTTCGATTCTTGAGACCTTCAAGGCGCATTTGCGCAGCCATGGCTGCTCTAGGAGAGGACCTGCTGAAGGTCGTCAACAAGCTCCAGGATCTGGTCTTCAACACAATCGGAAACGACTCGCTGGACCTCCCCCAGATCGTACGTAGCCGCTATCGTTCTAGGGCAAAGTCACTGAGCTCTCGCTGATACTACCCTAGGTTGTTGTAGGCTCGCAATCATCTGGCAAATCGTCAGTCCTTGAGAACATTGTCGGCAGAGATTTCCTCCCTCGCGGGAGCGGTATCGTCACCCGGAGACCTCTGATCTTGCAACTCATCAATTTACCTTCCGAGCGCGATGACCACCCCGAGGATCACGAGGTCCATATCCCACACACTCCAGCTTCGGTAGCCGGGCAGGATGAATGGGGCGAGTTCAACCACATGCCAGGACGCAAGTTCTATGATTTTCAGGAGGTGAAGAGGGAGATTGAAAATGAGACGAACAGGATCGCAGGATCAAACAAAGGCATTGACAGGAAACCCATCCACCTCAAGATATACTCGCCGCACGTTCTGAGCTTGACGCTGGTGGATCTTCCTGGCCTGACTAAAGTGCCTATTGGAGACCAGCCGACCGATATCGAGAAGCAGACTCGCAATCTGATTACGGAGTACATCGCAAAACCCAATAGCATCATTCTTGCTGTGTCGCCCGCCAATGTGGACCTCGTCAACTCGGAAGCCTTGAAGCTCGCTCGCTACGTCGACCAGACCGGCAGACGAACGATCGGCGTCCTCACAAAGCTCGACTTGATGGATCACGGTACAAATGCTCTGGACATTCTATCTGGCCGTGTATACCCACTCAAACTTGGCTTCATTGGTGTTGTTAACCGGTCGCAGCAGGACATCCAGGGGAACAAGGCTATGGCAGATGCGCTCGCAGCAGAGCGCGAATTCTTCCGCATGCATCCAGCATATCGGAATATCGCCTCGAGATGTGGCACTCAATACCTCGCAAAGACACTTAACCAGACCCTGATGCAGCATATTCGGGAACGATTGCCCGACATCAAAGCACGCCTCAATACCCTCATGGGGCAGACTCAGCAGGAGCTTGCATCGTATGGCACCGACACATTCACAGGAAGTCAGCATCGCGGGTCTTTGATCCTGCAGCTGATGACACGCTTCGCCACCTCTTTCATCTCTTCTATTGATGGTACCTCTTCCGAAATCAGCACCAAGGAACTCTGCGGCGGTGCTCGGATATACTATATTTTCAACTCAGTCTTCGGCAACAGCTTGGAATCTATCGATCCCACCCAAAATTTGTCTGCTCTCGATATTCGTACGGCCATCAGAAATTCCACTGGCCCGAGACCTTCGTTGTTTGTACCCGAACTCGCCTTCGACCTTCTTGTCAAACCGCAGATCAAGCTCTTGGAAATTCCCAGTCAAAGATGTGTGGAGCTTGTCTACGAGGAGCTTATCAAGATTTGCCACACTTGCGGCTCGAATGAACTTACACGATACCCTCGACTTCAAGGCCGCCTGATCGAAGTTGTTTCGGATCTGCTTCGTGAACGCCTCGGGCCGTCTTCAACATACGTTGAGAGCTTGATAGCGATACAGCGCGCGTACATCAATACTAATCATCCAAACTTCTTGGGCGCCGCAGCCGCAATGAGCAGCGTGATGCAAGACAAGCATGAGCGAGAGAAGAAGGCCGCAGCTGCGGATGAGAAGCGAAAGAGAGACGCACAACGAAAGAAGCAGCTCGAAGGTGTCAATGGCACGCATACCCCCGAAGATGACGAGGAGGAACCAACCAGTGTCCTATCAATTCGTAATGCAGCGAAGACTAAAGAGTCCAGGAGCATGAGCCCGGCAATTGGCAGAGATGGTCATAGGCATGGACATTCGTCAAGTGCGGCGAATGGCCCACCAAGTGGTGGGAGAGACTCCTTCCTCAACTACTTCTTCGGTAAGGAGAACGGCACAAGCCACGGCGCATTACCTGGACAAAGCTCAGCTGGGGGGCTCTCCGGCGCAGCAGGAAGTAGCAGACACGTCAGCCAGAACATTGAGCCCAGCATCAGCGCGAGCTTCAGACGCGGCGATAGCAGAACGCCGATCGTCCAGGAGAGCACATACAACGACGATGGGGAGCGGGATGAGACGGTGCTGGTAAGATCTATCTCCCGAGGCAGTACTTTCAGGCGCCATATACTGACATGTCTCCACAGGACGACCCCACAGGACCAGCTCTCACGGAGCGGGAATCTCTCGAGACAGAACTCATTCGCCGCCTCATCAGCAACTACTTCAACATCGTTCGCGAAACCATTGCCGATCAAGTACCGAAAGCCGTCATGCACTTGCTTGTCAACTTCTCGAAAGACGCCGTACAGAATCGACTCGTCTCAGAATTGTACAAGGACACCCTCTTCGAGGAACTTCTGTACGAGGACGATGGGGTGCGGGAAGAGCGCGAGAAGTGCGAGAAGCTGTTAGCAACTTACAAGGAGGCGAGCAAAATCATTGGTGAGGTCTTATGAGTCGGTGCGTGGCTCTAGTTTTCAATGGCTTCAGATTGTACTACTCTTAACTGCACAAGCGCCAAAATCGGCGTTTTGATGGACTTTGCTCTCTGGTTGGATGGTGCTAGAACGATGACCGTTTCGCACGTATGTGTATAGAAGATTTGGAGGAAGGTGGAATTGTACACTACCCACTTGACGGCAATCGACAGCAGTCATGAGAGGATATCTATCACTGTCCGTCCCTAGTATCATGAGTCCACGACACGTTCTGCTAATACTCGACAGAGCAGCACAGGTTTCGGCGATGTTTGCTGCTTCAAGGCCTGAATTGAGACAGCTACTGTGAGCTTGCATTGCGGACGGGGTCTTTGATGCCTTTGTTGCGCAGTGCAAACATGAGGTGGCATAGACGAGAAACAGTTTGACAGTTTGACATTGCAGCTTGTATAACGAGGACAGCAAATCGTTGAACTGGTTCTGGCTTTCTATGGAGAAGCCAGCTCTAACTTCACTTCCACAGCTTCGCGAAATTTGCATGTGAACGCCAAGATTTCCGGGAACAACAAAACAACATAGTCAAGAAACACACTTCAAAAGTCCGAACATTTCCAACACGCATAGCCCATCACAATGGCTCGCCATCCGACGCGATCGCTACGATCCACCACGCGCAACAGAAAAAAGACCACCACTATCACGCCCTCCATCGTGCGCAACAGACGCCATGAGAAGAAGACCACGCACAACTACGCCACCCGCCGCAATCCCATTTCCTCACCGTCCACTACGAAATCACTCCCCTGGACCCGCGACCAGCGCATCGTGCTACATCTGATCCATCATCACGCGACGGCGACACGCGTGAGACTCTTCAACAAGATTTTCGAGGCGGACAGTCGAAAGGCTGGGGTGGAGGGTGGTAGGGATAAGAAGGCGTTGATGAACCATTATGGCGATCGGACGAAGAAAGATCGAAGGCAGAATTGGGAGGGAATCAGTTGGGGCGTCATTGACGAGGAGGGCTGGGCAGTGTTGAGGGAGAGGATTGGGGTGGCGGAGCGGGAATTGGGTGTGGAGGGGGATGGTGGCGAAGATCGTAATGGTCTGCAGGAGGTAAAGGACGAGGATAGTGAGTTGACGGAGCTCACGGTGGGTGATGCGGAAGATGCGCTGGTGGAGGCAGGGAGACGGGATACCGAAGACAGTGAGCTGACTGAGCTTACTCTCGGCGATTCGCAGGAAGATGCGGACCGCGCCCTGGGCCAGTGCGTTGAGGTGAAAGACAGATCAGAGGAGGACGCAGAATCTCCTGATGAGAGAGAAGGTCAAAACGCTCCCGCGGCAACGGACGACACTGTTGACGATGTGCGGGAAGGAGATAACATCGGTGAGCAAACCCCAATCGAGGATGCTATCGACATGCGAGAGGAACACAGTCCTCTCGACGACAACAACAACAAGGCCAGCGATGACAACAGCACCAAAAACAACAGATCCCCAGAGAGACCTTCCGCCACCGACAAAGTCCAAGGAACCCACCAGGCCTCCTCACAATACCCACACACCGACCTTCCGGCTTACACTCCACCACCAAATCTCCCTCTCCTCCACTTCGACTCCATTCTCTGGGCCAGCAGCCAACCCTACCTCTCCTCCTCCGCCTCTCCCTCCTCAATTCCAACCCTCTCACCACGGCCCCTCCCACAACCCCTCTACAAAGTCTATCGCGTGCAGAACGAGAAGAAACAACTCATCGACAGCTTGATCTGCACGCCCTCGCTCTGCCACCACTGCACACTGACCCTACCATCACCGCAAGACTCTGACGCGACAACGAACTCTTCTTCTTTCCCTTTCGTTCACTCCATCGATATCGTCAAACGTGATGGAAAATCCGTCTTTGCGCCAGCGAAGAGTGTGCTCTTCGATAGACATCATAGCCCTTTCACGGAGAGCTGGCCGCGGAACGTGGTGTTCGGGGACGGGAAGGCGAGGATTGCGGAAGTCTGTGTTTACCACAAGTGCAAGGTGTGTGCTGCAGAAGCGTTGGTCAGGAAGACAGAGGGGAGGGACGAGAGGTGATCACAAGGGAAAGGAGGTGCATGTAGGTGGATTCTGTATGAGGTTTTAGCAACAGCGAAGAACAGGTGTGTTGACAGCCAATTACGAGTGCGCAGTGAAGCGCCCGAGTTGGGACTCCATGTTCGTGGTCAGAGACACGCATCTCACCCTCCTGCAACACGTTTACTTCATTCTACCAGTACCAGGCCACACCCTCAGTCGTTGGTTTAGCACTGTCGGCCTCGGCCTCTGCGGTCACTTGGAAAGGACCCACGTTTCTCAAACCAACGCCATCGATCTGGCTCACGACCTCTGTGACATGCGCCTCCATCTCTTCAGCCCTGGACAGGTCAGACGTTTCCCAGTTCGCCTCCCACCACAGACGTTGTTCCTCAATCATGACGGGCTCTGACGCTACCGTGGCCCGGAAGTTGTGCTGAGAGCCTTCAATCGAACCGCAGCGAAGCTCCTGGACCTTTACAACGCGGTATATCATACCATCATAATCATGTGACACGGACTGCTTCGCCAGCACACTCTGGACAGTGAAAGCTCCGGGCCGTACCTGAGCTACAAAGGACGGCGGCAAGTCATCCGTCTGCATAGACGTGACGAACTCTTGTACAGCCTTGGTAGCAGAAGACTCCGCGTCGATACCAGGCTGTCGCAAGAGGAACCGTGCATCCCAGACGTGCATCGGGAAGTGGGCGAAAGCCTTGCTGATGATAAGGTTTTGCGTCTTGAGAGAGCATTCCTGCTCTGCAGATGTCGGAATAGTAAGCTGCAGGATTGTGTTCGAGCTGTCGCGTATGAAGACCTCGTAGCAAGTGTTCAATGACGACTGACTTGCTTTGCTGGCCATGGAAATCATGCGTTTTGCATCAATCGTTGAAGTGGTGAGGCGAGGCACGAACTCGGTTGTCAAATTTTGCAGAACACTGTTGAGCTTTTCCTGCATCGCTTCGGGACTGCAGGGACCGTCTTCAAAGATACTGTCGTCTTTCTTGCTTCGGCGAGTTAACAATAGTCCAACCTGTGCCATTAGTTTGACTGGAGCCGCTTCGGCGATATTGTCTTCGTCCTCGTCATCCTCGCCCTTGTCGATCGGACCAGCGAGAGTCTCCAGGAGTTGCTGACCGAAAGCATGAGTCGCGGAAATGATGGTATCAGAGCGGATCCTGTTTGCTTGAGCAGGAGAAGGGCCAAGTTGAGCAAAAGGAGGAGCATGCTGAGCATGACGCTTTCCCTGTCTACTCTCTTTCTGAAGTCCGTTCGATGGCAAAGGAGGCTCATCTTTGGGGGGTCTTGGTTGAGGTACTGGATCAGGTAGAGGCAGCATAGCCTTTCCTGGTTGCTTCCCAGCAGCTTTCGACAGCGAGCCCTTCTGCTTGCTCTTCTTGCCTGCTCTTTGGCGCATAGTATTGCGCTTGGTGGCAAAACCCGGCGGCAAAGTCTGAAGTCTCTCGACTATATCCATGTCCGTCTCATCGTGACTCAAAGAAAGGACCGACTGTATGGTGCATTCAGGGTCTGAGTCGAATGAGCCAAAGGCTTTCGTACGCTGTGCATCCGAGCTTGTTGGTTTGAGGACTTTACTGTTGTGTAACTGTGGCTGGCAGGAACGTTGATCAGCGTCAGCAGCTTCGAGCACATTTTCGGAGATGTCAATCAAGGTTCCTGTCGGGCCATTAACCGTTGGTGCAATTGTTTCCGAATGCAGATGTGGTTGTAGGTTCGGGGCTCGAGATTTATCAGCCGAGAAATCCATCAAGTCCTCAGTGGGTTCGCGGAAATTGACTGGACCAGCTATGCTGCTTTGAGGAGGCTGGGGCTGCATGCCTACTGGGACTTGTGTCCAACTTGGGATGTCATGAACGCTGTCGTCTATCAGATCAGCGCTGAGATAATGGGCCGGCACTATCTTGTTGACCCAATCGCTGGTCGTTGCCGTATGTTGAGTGCAAGGCCGAGCGTTCTCAGCTGTCGTATATCCTGAGGTGGACGTAGCCGTCAGTTGTCTCGCTCGTGATGCTGGAGATACAGAATCCGAATTATTCGGATCACGAAAGGACCGGGAAACTTGTCCCCTCGAATACATTGCACGTCCTTTCGCTCTTTGTTTCGGCGAACTGGGGTGATTGTGTTGCCACTCAGCAACACTACTAGGATTTGCCGTCAATCCAATGCCATCGACCTTTGCGAAAGCTTTGCCATAGTCCGGAAGTGTGCGATAGTCTTGTAGAGGCGACTCACTCTCAGATCGAATGGGCATGGCTGAGGATGAGTTGCGGACGCTGCTTCGTGGCGTCGAGACTTGGTCTTCGCCATTGCGCAAAGGAAGGTTTAGCGTAGTTCTCGTTGCGGTCCCGGCCGTGGACAAAGCACCAGAAAAGTTTTGCGGCACGGAGAAGGTACTGATGCCGTTGAGAGGTGGTCGCAGCCTTGTAGGAGATTGGCGTAAGAGCATGGCGAAGCTACCACGCTCTGGGGCTTGTGGCGCATCAGAGAGGCGCTTACCGGATGGCGAAGAGATGTCCTCATCGCTACTGAGTCCTGCAGATCTGGAGCTCGTGCTTTCGGAGTCGATTTCATCGGCGAGCTGATTTTGTGCGAGCAGTTCCGCAAAAGCAGCGCGTGGCTTGGAGGCTTTTAGAGTCTCGTTCCTATATTCCTCTTCGTCCGGGTCGGGCACATGCTGAGCACCTTTCGCTCGTCGTGCGCGGCCACGACCTTGTGGAGGGCCGTCAGTACTGAAGAGCACAGAGGCATCTTTGGGGATCTCCGGCTTCTCCTCTGGAGGCAGTTGGCGAACTTGACCCGTGCCAGCAACCCACGCCTCCACAGTAGGCGGTCGTCCGACATGCTCCCAGGTCTTCACTGGAGCATTGTCCACAATATCTCTGGTATCTCGCTGGTCTTGTAGAGTTGGGAAATCTGCCAACAGAAGCTCACCCTCATCGTGTGGTATATCTTCTCCGCCGCGACCAGTCTTCCCGTTGAACACATAGTTACCACTCTGGTGCAGACGAGTCGCACGGCACGTCACGCCAAAGCGGAACATTCTTGCAGCAATCTGACTCCTGGGAGCGATGGCGCGCTCGAGCAGTCGGTCGGGAAGCTCGTTCATGTGGAACAGTCTCAGCATTTTCCCACCATCATCTGACCTGACCAAATGCGAGGCTCTCAGACGAGCAAGAGCAGCTGCGGTCTGTGCTCTTGATTCTGTCTCCTCGTCATCATCACCGAACGTGCCGAGAGTCTGGAATTGGCTCTCTGCAAATTGTTGAATGCTCGGCTCTCGCTCTTCTCGATCGGCGGCATCTAGCTCGGACTTGATGTAGGTTGAGATCGCGTGGAAGAGCGCTTCATCGGCAAGAGCTCCCAGCTCGTTTGGACACACCAGTTGGAACTCCTATTTTTGGTGGTTAGTATGAGCGTATAGGTATAGGCCAGCAGACTTACTTGTCGCGTGTGGTCGTAGCAGCAACTTACGGCAGGGTTACTGATGCCACGGTGGAAGGCGTCAAGCACTGCTGTTCGCGCACGCTCGTCCTCGAAGGTGTACAGCGTCGAATGGAAGTAGCGAGCATTGTCCGCCATGTTCGCGCCTCGTGGCGTGCTGCCAATGGTGCACAGATGTCTCTGCGTTCTTGTTATTGTCATGGAAGACGAAGGGAGTGGATTGTAGGCATGGAGGACTAGATTGAGAAAGTCGCTCTTGCACGTGAAAGGCTTGGCGAACGACTTGCAAGGAAAGAGCGAAGTCTTTGCACCATGTACCGGGGCCTCCACGCCGCTTCTTCTCACGTCCTGTACAACGAGCCTCGCAGTGGTAATGGAGATGGTGAGTGGCTGCTAAAACGAGGTATGTTGTCCGTACTGTACAGCAGGGAACCATTCATCTGCCACATTGAGCCTTTCCATCGAGCTCAAGTCCTGCAAACTTGCTTATGTTGTGCAGGCAGCTTGAGTTATATAAACTCTGCTGTCCCTAACCCAAACGCCGGAGAAGTGCAATGCAGTAGAAGTCCTCTCGTCGAAATGAAGCAGTTTCACATGAACCCCAGGCGCCATCGCTAAACCCTCAGTCAACGCAGAATGCCCATGCCTAACGCGGCTGGTTGCTACCGTCCGACTCCGTATTCTTCTTGAGATTGATCACCCATCTCATCTTGTTGACGACCTCATCCATCTCCACGCCGAGCTTGCGTGCCTTCTCCGTCTCCGCAGTCGCCTCCTTGTGCATTGCGACTGCATTGATTCGGTACGCCTCTCTCATTTCCTCCCACTTCTTGCTCATCTCGGCAATGATCCTCGTTTTCCGCTCGTCCTCCTGGCGCATCTGGTCTGTGACAACGCTCAACCTCGCGAGCTTTTCTCTGTCTTGGTCCTTGTCCAGTTGCGCCTGATATATGTCCTTCTTCAGATTCTCGATCCGTGCTTCGTTTGACTGCTTTTCCTGCCGAAAGCTCTGCTCCAAGATGTCGGCGTGGACAGTCGCGCGCATCGTCTTCTCGGTCATGTCCTGGACCTCTCGCGCCTTGAGCTCGACTGCCTCGTCCCTCTCAGCCTGGAGATCTCGAGCTCTTGTCGTCAATCCTTGTCGCCGCTTCTTCTCTGACTCAAGCTCCTCTTTGAGGTCGGCATTCTGTCTGTCTCGCCTCGCGAGCAGAGTCTGGTCCACATCCCTTGCGTGGCTCAGGTTGCCATTCTCTGCTTCTAATGCTTGGATTCGAGGTTGGCACATCTGCACACGCTGTTGTAGCTCATCTGCTTTGGTCTGCTGTTCTTTGAGCTCGCGCTTCAGCCTATCGTTCTCGGCCATGAGCCGCTCGATGACGCGGCCCGACTTTCCAGTGGTGGTGGCATGACCGATAGCAGAACTCCAGGTGTCACCGTTCGCGATCGGTGACAGAGAGGATGCAGATGCATTCTGTGGTTGTCCGTTCGTCTGAGAGGTGGCTTCTCCGTTGGCGGGCGAGCTTGCAGGGTGACCTCCGCTCGATCGACGCACGCCATTGGGAATGGGCGTCAATAGGGTGCCGGTGCTGATTGGAGTGGTGCCATTAGGCGGCGTGTTGTGTATGGAGGAGAGTCGATTCATCTTGGGAATTTCTGGGAGCGGCTCAAGAGAGGGCAGCTTGGAGTCCGGCTGTTGATCGTGGTGTCGGCTGCGGCCCGATCTAGGCGAAACTAAAGTCCCAAAACGTTAGTTTGATCGTCAACTTTGAGATACACAAAGACCGCATCTCTCAATAAGAATGACTGCGCGCAATCCAGGAACCAGCACATCCCGGGACCAGCATATCCAGAGGTCCTGCGGCGGCCAAAATCATTGTCCATAGAATGATGGTTCGGCAGTGGCAGTGGCAGTGGCAATAGCAGTGGCAGTGGCAGCAGCTCCGGGCTCCGGGCGGCGGGTGGACATGTCCTGCTGGTCAGCAGAGTCGCGAAAGCACAGACTTTGGCCTCTTCTGCTTCCAGTCTAGGTCAATGTTTGGACGTGCTGAGAACAGGGAGCGTCGCATGGAGGAGGATCAGCAATTCGAGGCTTGTGTTGTGACAGCAAGAAACAGCAGACGTACGCTTGTGTACTGGGATTCCTATCGCATTAGCACCTCCTTCACGCCAGTTCGCCGGGGCTGGAAGTGTGGATTGTGGACTTGACGAACGAAACCTGGACATGATGCGGAATTGATGGAAACGACGCTGTTTGGAGAAGAAGGCGCGTTGGTGCACGCGAAGGTGAGGAAAGAACGCGGCAAGGCGGCTGCCGAGGGAAAGGTGAGGGTGCAAAGGGCGTGTTTGAGCAGCAATGAAACTCTCCACGGTTCAAATGCTTCATTTCAGCGGACTTCGCTGGTACGCAGACGCCCTCAACCAATCAAATATTCGTTGGTTGAGCCGGCAACAGGTTTGGACGTTGCTGGTTTCGGCCTGAGGCTTCTTGGCTGCTGGAGCTGACATCTTCCCATGAACTGAACAGCTACATATATAGACACGACCGGCTGAAACAGATGTCGATTGATGCCGTCTATGCAGACTCTCTATCCTCATAATCAGCTGGGCAATGTATACGATGGACGGCATCTACCACTACGAGCCTCTCCCAGAAAAAGACTACATACGCCTCTTATATCTCTTACCCAGCCAAGCTCAATACGATGAGCTACGAGGCACCTTGCTCCCTGTACAACTAGGCGGTGGCGATGACCATGAATCGCTCTCTTATACCTGGGGTAATCCCGACTGCCATGGATCCATATCGATAGAGAGGAAACGTATCGCTCTCACGGCAAATTGTACCAATGCCCTCTGTGACCTTCGTCGGGAGACGAACACTCGGATGCTGTGGATAGACGCAATCTGTGTCAATCAAGCTGACAAGCATGAGAAGGGACCCAGGTCAGTACCATGGGTTCCATCTACGCAAAAGCTTCACGGACAGTAGTCTATCTTGGACCTGGTGACGGTACTGTGCGCCACCTGCGAGCTCAAAGGAATCTCAAGGACGGTGCCATCGGTATAGATGTAGCATCCCGAGACGTTATCGAGGACGCCCGACAGAAGCTTTTGGCCAGAGCGTGTTTTGGCCGAAAGTGGATGATTGGAAGTGCTATTGTCGCCAAGATTTATCGTGCAACGCGGCAAACATGAATTCGCTTGATCAGAGCTGGAAACTCTAGATCGCCATGGAGATCTGGATATCATTGAGCTGGCTAGGAAGTATCTACAAAACAGAACAAGTATGGGAAGAAGAAGAATCGTGCTCCGACGGACATCGGGCGCTTGTGGAAGGAGATCGACCAGGAAAGACAGCTCGGGACTGTATTCATTATGGACAAAGTCTCATGGGTAGTTACGGGCATCTCACCGGGAATGTGAAGTGTATTGCAAGCGACAAATTTGATCATGAACCATTTCCTCCTGGCTCAATGCATAATGGGATTGATGAAAAGTCCAAAGCGCAATGGAGTACTATAGTGGAACAACTGAACTTTACAGGCTGTGAAAAGGAAGATGGATCGTATCCGTGGGCACACATCCATCAGAGGAATTGCGACACTCACGAGTGGTTCCAAAGATGGACCTTAGATATATTCGAGCAGCCCCATTCGTACTCGCGAACTCCAAAAACACATGATGCGAAGGCCGTCCGTCGAGCTATAGGTGGCCATCACGGCCACGTGAGCTTTCTCAAAGGTATGGTGATGGTCGTCACCGACTCTGATCTATCGTTCCTCGTGATGTTCAAGTCGGAGATGTACTGTACTTCTCCCAGGCTCCGTATGTCCTTTCGTCTTGCACAGGAAGTTGGACGTCACATGGATAGTCCTAGGACTCTGCTGGCTTGGACCTCTACGACTCTTTCCAAGCTGCTCCGGCACACATCTACCTATATCCCACAAGCAACATCGGGAGACTTTGAAGATCGTATGATGGAACAACATCAGTGTTTACAATCGTTGACTTCAAAGTATAAGGAGCATCTGCAAATACTGCTGCAGGAAGGCTGACCTGAGACATCATGTCGCCTTGCCTAACACGCCCAGCGACACCATTCCCACTACCAACGACAGACCGGCTCTGACGGTTTTCCAAAGACCACTTGCCTGCATATCTTCACTCTCGACCAGTTTCTAGGCCAAATATCTACCAGCCCAAACCATACCAGCACCCCTGCCGACAGCGCAGTCAAGGAACCAAAGCAGTTACCGTTCTAGTGCCATTGACATTGATCGAGTCCATCACATCAGCTCCGATTGCCATTCCGCTCGGCGTGATCAGTGTGAAGGCGGTGGTCATCAAGAATATCGACGGATACTTCTAGAAACTGGAAATGCGTTCGATCGAGCTTATCGACGATGGGTCTTTCGGACTAGTCTCGTTGATATCAGTGGACTCTTTAGACGGCAGTGCTTCGACGCAATCCCGGTCATCGTCGCTGGCTTTTACTCATTCCCAGAACTGTCATAACCTGAGCTGTAGATGTGAGACATCGACATTGTTGTTTCCGTTACTAGCGTCCATGGCTTATGGCTCGTTGACCGATTGTTCTTACTATCTGTGAAGGTCTGCTTACAACAATTCCATGTAGCGAGTGAGTATTGAGACGCCGGAGCCTGCAGCCCACGCCCGAAGACTGTATCTGGCGTGTCTGATTGTATGCGTGGCGCAACGATCCTGTAGCACAGCAAGTATCGATGTGGCCAGACACGCTTCACAAAGACGGCAAATCCATATCTTGTGGCTCAACGAGCAAAGGAAGGGCGGCACATATGTGGATATGTAGATCCCTGCGACTTGTACTACTCTATCCTCTTATTGGCAGATCACATAGTGAGAGGGACTTGTGGTATGGGTTGATGGTCATTGATACGATCTATCTATTATCCTCCCAATTTAATTTACTGACGCCGACTTGTCCCCTGTCTAGGGCTCATGCCTCATCTGACTGGAGCTCGAGAGTAGTGGAGGAGGCGGCAGACTGAAATCCGCCAAAGTAAATTGCGATTCGTCTCTCCAATTCTGTTTCAGTTGCGAGAAGTCTGGAGGGATTGGGAACGGCGAGCTAGAGACTGGCGGCATGCTGTCGAATGTGATTGCGTGAGCCGAGCTTCGACGACTGTTGATCGGCGAAATTTGCGTATCCACTACAGTACTTATCTGCGAAGGTCGTGGCGCGGGCCCGAGCTGCGTCGAGTCGAGTAGCACCGACTGTTTGACGGTCAAGCTCGGTGGGACGAACTCTGGGAGGTCATCGGAACTGGGCCCATTCACTTCTAGAGGTTGGCTTGATGGGACTTTGTCCTGAGAAGAAACAAGGTGAGATTCGTAGCCAGAGTCATCGAGGTTGTCTGCGGCGGCGGCATTGATCTTTAGTGCATTGGGTCTTCGCTCGTGCGGCTGGCTTGAGGGCACGCGCTCGACATTCTCTTCGTGTAGACTGCCTCGTCGATAGGGTTGCGCCGTCTCTTCTTGACCCTCCTCATCCTGCTCATCATTCTGGCCCTGTTCTCCGACCGGCTTGAACTGTGTGAATAGCTCTTCTGCAATGAGTTGCGTGTCTGTCTTTCCGAATCTCGCAGCATCCCTCTCCAGAGCCGCTTGTACTGGATCGTATGTGTGTTGTTGGTAATCATGGTGTTCATCATAATCGTCTTCGTCGGCCGTGCAGTAATCGTCGTTATCATCCGCGGTTTCCTCATGTTCATCGTCTTGTATCTCTATGACATGTTCATCGGTTGAGGTAATATGTGAATGAGGTTGGTTCTGTAAGTTTTGGCAATTGGTCACTGGCTGGTAGTTCGACTTGGAGGCTTGATCTAGCTCGTCTGTCTCCTCTGTCGCCTCTTCTTCGGAGTCTTGAATGCAAGCACGCACTGAGATCCGTTGTTGTATAGCGCCGTTTTGCTCAACTGGTTGCTCGCGCATATCATCGCACTTTGAGTCTGTTGCCTCTGGTGGCTGGGCCTGGGGGACAGCGGCCTCGCCATTTCCTTGCGTACTGGGGCTGGAAGCCATGAGGTCCAACGACGTGTCTTCAGAATCTTGGACGATACCTGTGCGTTTCCACGCTGGCGATTGTGATTCGTGCGATCGCGGACGCGAGTCTGCCGCCTCTTGTGGCTCTGCCACAGCCTCAAGTTGCTTACCCATCTCTGATGCCTTTGTCAAGGACTCCATTGGAATGGCAGCTGTCAATTCGGGGTCTGAAGTTGTGTCGAATTCCGTATCATCGTCCTCAGAATCCTGAACAGTCGCAGTGCGCTTGAGCTTTCTGGAATACTGCTGCCGATCTCTCTTCGGGGTGATTGCCAGAGTGGCTGTCCACGTTTCTGCCAATGACTCGCTTGCGTTCTTCTCATGCATTGCATTTTCGTCATCTTGGTGTCCACCATGCCTTGTCATCCACTCTGCTGAGTCAAGCATCTCTGAGTATTTGGCAGGACTCATGTTGACGCTCCGCTCTTTGAGAGGCGATCCCTCGATGGCCAACCTATTCTTAACAGAGCGCACTGATAGAGTCATGCTTGCTGGGGTATTTGACGAAGGAATCACTGTCTTCGTGAGCTTCTGGGGCGTCTTTGGGGGTTCGCAATTGACAGTCGTCGGCCTTGCATCCAAATTCGAGACACTGGATACAGTGACTTCTTGCGCGCCTTCCCGAATGTCGGAATCTGCATCCGAGCAGTCGGCTTGAAAGCCTGAGAAATCCTCGTCCTCTGGTGCGATCATATCTTTCCCGCCATCATCACTGTCCCCGATCTCAAGCAGACTACTTGAGCTCCACATCTGTGTCAAAGTAGACCTGTCTGGATTCTTCTTTCGCGCCCCGGTGTCATGGCTACTTTCGCTCGTCGTGCGCTTCCTCTTCTTACTTCGCGAGCTCGTGCCCTCGTATTCGCTTTCGTCTCCATCGCTCCAGACTTCGACGACTTTCCGCCTTCGTGCACTACCATGCGGCCTTCCGCTACTTCTTGGCGTCGTGCTGCTCTCTGGTTTTGCGCTGCTGTATGGCGTCTGAACATAATCGATCTGGGTCAATGTTGACTGGCGCTTTAGTCGTGCTGGAGGTGACATTCGAGGTCGGATGATTTTATGCGCAGAAGGGAATTTGACCTGCCTCGCCGCCGGCGCGATGCGAGAGTGAAGTGATGAGCGGGTCGTAGGAGCCATGGTGACGTGCAACACGTACAGGTGGCGACAGAGATAGACTGAGCATGTTGAAGACGCGCCGACGCGTCGGGATGCCTTGGCATGATGACGTCCTGCGTTGAACTTCATCTCCCGGAATTCATTCTGACTGCCAATAACATTAGCATGCCATCTTCACTGGCACTCGATGCCCACGAGAAGCCGCCAGCGAGTATTCGACATTTGTACAAAGATTACCAGAAGCTGAAGCCTGCTGCCTTCGATGAGCGCCAGGATTTGCTGCAATTTGATGCGGCCTCGGCGTCATCTTCGCCTCTGGTTCTGCCATGCGACACCCTTCCGGTGGAGCTCCAGCAGGTCTTTCATGATTTCCTAAATGAGGGCTCAGAACAGGGCGGATGCGATCGTCAATCTTCTTCAAGGGAGCAGCCCAAGATTTATCATGTTCCTAGGATTCCGGGTAAGAAGATCGCTGCATTCTCTTTTCCCTTGCCATTTCTGAGAATTGTAGGCCTCCTGATATACCCCTCTCTCTTCCCACCTTCTGTCCAGCATTCCCTTCTCCTGCGACTACTTCACCGCGACCTATCAAATCCCCAGCATCAGACCAATATCCATCTACACTACGATGTTCCATACCCGCCTCCCAAGCAGTCCTATTTCTCCTCAGACCTTACCTTCATGCCTAAAGATCCTACCGTCCATAAAACTATCACTACCCAACAGTTTCTCGCAAAGAAGCTCCGCTGGACCACCTTGGGAGGCCAGTACGACTGGACGAATAAAGTCTATCCATCCGAGGAACCGCCCCCTTTTCCACCAGATATCAAGAACCTTATGGAGGGCATATTTCCCATGAAAGCAGAGGCGGCGATTGTCAATCTTTACTCTCCTGGTGATACCCTTTCGCTTCACCGTGATGTCAGCGAAGAATGCGATCGGCCTTTGGTGTCCGTGTCGCTGGGCTGCGATGCTCTTTTCATCTGTGGTCTGGATGACTCTCGAGCTGTGGCAATCCGCCTGAAGTCTGGAGACGCTGTACTTATGAGTGGCGAGAGTCGGTATGCTTGGCATGGAGTTCCGAAGGTGCTGCAGGGCACTTGTCCGGAGTGGATGCGGGAGTGGCCAGGTGGAGAGCACGGTGCTTGGAAGGGTTGGATGGAGGGCAAGAGAATCAACCTAAATGTGCGACAGATGTTCGCATAGTGGTTGATACCGCTGCAGAAGGGCTCAAGAGGGACATTGACTTGATTCAGTTCAAGATTGACGAATTCATCCTCATCGACCATGACCGTCCACCGCAAAGGAGGAAGGCTGAATGTGGAGTGCTCGACTCCTGCTTTGCACAAATCGACGCAGTTCGAGTACCTGCGTTATATCCCACATCGCTCTGTTGTCTGCAGCCAAGCCGACAATGCCATCCCAATATTGGTCAAGTTCAAATAGGCACCGCTTCAAGGGGCAGAATGTCTACAGTCATCCGCGTAGCTTCTCGAACTGGTTTCGCAATTCTTCATAGTGCTAACGCCAGTCTCGACGCGGAAGCACCATCCATCAGCCCAGATATTTACGGGTATGCAAGGTCAGAATGAGCAACAATGCATTCGCTTCTTTGGCGAAAACACTTTTGACAATATAGCTATTACAGACCAGCTTCGCATTCTTCCTTTGTGATTCAGTTGGCGCAGGCGTAGGGAATTTCTATAGCGTCTGAAGGAGGATGTGCCGACAGTAATAAGGAGATTGAATGACATTTACTTGCTGCTCAATCTAGTACATGTAAGAAAGAGTGATAAAGGCAAGTATAGTAGCTAGAAATGTAGTGGTAGCCTCAGGCACGCAGCGTCGCAGCCCGACTTCCACGCCACCTCACTTCACTTCACTGATCCAGCCCTTATGCTCTTTTCATCGTAAATGCTATCATGCCATTGAAACCGGTCTACAAAACATCTCTTCACTCAAGTAATCATCCCTGCCACTGCCATGGATAACCCACAGCCAATTGACCGCATGCCTCTCGATACATTCGCTGCAATGAACTTAAATGAATAACACGAACAGTGACCGTGGCACCTTGCTTATCTGCTCCGCAACCTTGCTCGCGGCATGCCCACAGCATCGCGTCACATTGCGTCTGTTGGATCCACTCGCGGACCCTGCCATCATAAAGAGATGAAGCGTTGGGGTCATTATCAAGATCATTGCAGAGGGTATAAGGATCATTGTCAGCAGTCGCCCATGGCCAATGGAGGAGGAAGAATATGCTTAGCATCATACATCTTAGGTCCCTGTAAGGATTGAGATGTCGCGATCGCATGACAAAGAGAGCTTGGGAAAAGGACAGCTACATTGTTTTGCTCTACGCTCAAGTGTAGTAAGCCTCCAATTTCTGTGTCCAACTTGAGTCGTCCAGCTACGGAGAAAGACGCAGCGCTGATGATCCCCTCACTTAGGGCATAGCTGGAGCCACGCGTAGTACAATACTGATGTAAACCCGAACAAGAGCGAGCTGGCTTACTCGGAATAGAAGGGCACATCTCTTGTCAATCTCTGAGCAGATTGCACATATTGTCAATCGCGGAGCACAGTTGGACTCTGCACTCGAGAGAAAAACGAAGCAAGATGACTGTACTCACAGGTATCTAGGCCAATCTTCCTGTTCGTCTCGCTGATACGAACAGATACCGTGGCGATACTGCCACTATGGGACGACTCGCGACTATTCATACACGTGAGATCGCATTGATTTAAGCAGCAGAGTCATTCTCTGCTCAGTTTCGATATCAATGGTCATTGGAGCTTCTCGCTACACGATAGCGCAGCTGACAATGACAAAGCAGAGACAAAGAAGGTGGGATCAGACACCGAGACATACATGATGGCGTGCTAACTCTATAAAATGCACACTTGTCAAGGTCCGTCTTCACTTGTCGTACTTACCCTCAGATTGACATTTATAGCTTCGAATGCTGATGGGTGGAAGCCTGGACCTTCGCGAGGTGCAGGATTCCACATTCACTTGGACTCCCGTCCCTGCGTCACTAGCGTGACTCTTTTCTGCAGCCCCACTTTTCCTTCACTCAGCGCGTTGCGTGCCTGCACACAAACATATCTCTCGAACTCCAATTCTTCTTCCTGCTTCGAACATCAACATCAACACCAACACCACCACACCTGTTGATATTTTCTCTCTCTCACACACACACACACACACACACACACACACACACACACACACACACACACACACACACACACACACACACACACACCTAAAACACGAC